>OMLB01064010.1:28650-44708 GCA_900302555.1 Myripristis jacobus | reverse complement strand
CAGTATGACAGAAAGCCTGTCAGGTCTGCAGACAGAGCTTTGACAGGCGTTTAATGAGGAAGCTCTCACAGGCCACAGGCTTTGCACACGTAAAACTGACACACACGCGCACGCACGCACGCACGCACACACACACACACACACACAAAACACACAAAACACACACACAGAACACACAACAGTGTGCATGGTGGAATGGAGGCACCTTTGCTAGGCAGCGAAAACACCTCAACCCAATTACAATGTGCTTGCAATATACTTGTGGTAATTATGCTGAGACTGAACTCTGATCTGCTCAGATTAGTAATCAAAACAAAATAAAATGAATCCACACATTCCCAAACTGCCACGTCAGTGATATGCTGTTGGCTGCTAGGCAAAGACAGCCAGAGGCTTTTCGTTTCTTTGTGCAAGCATACCAATAACCTCATGGTATAACCTATTCAATGCTAAATTCAAGGATATATTCAAGAGAGGAAGTTCCAAATTTGAGCAGACATTAGTGAGGAGAGCTTTGCTCTGAGCTGGAGTGAAGGTGAAAGCTAATTTCCATTCCATCCAGTCCAACAAGCTCTGGGTTGCCTCAGCGGTTGAGCTGACAAGTGCCCAAGTCAATCCGCTGCCTGTCCGATGTGAACCTAACAGGAGCCTGCTGAGAGGGGGTCCCACTGGGGGGGAGGTGAAGGGGAGCTGGATGTGCAGACCGGGTGCCATATGGAAAGCCGAGCCATAATGAGTGACTACATCTGTTGGCTGGGCCTCAGAGGGCCAGCGCAGAACAAAAGTCTGTTTAATAAAGTATCGCTGGACTTTTATGGGTCTTGGAACATGTCAGCCATGGCTGATGTTAAGCCATTTGTTCAAGGAAAGTTAGCATTAGTGCTGTGCATCAGAGATGTTTGAAGTGACTCACTCACATTAACACACGTTGACCTGGCTATCAATTAGTATACAACACATGCTTGGCAGAAAAACTGAACTGCCCTTGAAATACTCAGCGCTGCAGCCAGGTGGACAGCAGCCACTCCGTCCAAGTGAGTTGAACATGAAGTCGAGCTGACGCCAAAGGGAGAACGGTGGTTTTACCTTCAGAAAGCAGACATGGATAATCAGTTTAGAGATCATCAATTGCAGAAAACTAACCAATCGGAGAATAGATAGTGTGAGGCCTGGCTGCCGCTAACCTATTGCATGCCAGAGAATTAATGTTGGCCGCAGAGCATTGGAGAACAGATGCTGTTGGAGACATAGTCCATCAGTCAGCATGTGTGATGCCAAGGCTGGAGTGCCAGAGAGGAGCTGGCAAGAGTGGTGGCGCAGGGTGGCAGGAGATGGAGCAGGGCAGGCGGTGGTCTATTATGTCTACCTGATCCCCTCTGGAAGCACAAGGTGGTCTAAAGGCGATTTGGGACACCAGCTGTTGGCATTCAGGAGTGCCAAAAGCTGCTATCTGGTGGGAGAGGAGGCTAGGAGATGGAATACAGGAGATAGGAAAGTTACAATAACTCCAGCACCTCCTGCTTTCAACCTCTGTGGCTAACACCAGCCATAAGCCAATTTCATCCCATGCAGTCCTATCTTTGTCCGTAGTGGTAATGAGCCTGCATCTGCTCCCTGTAGCCAGAGCAGAAACAGACCGAGTGATAAAGATGAAATGGGCAATGGATCCCAGAGTGCCTTTTAGGAGAGTGGAACATTGACCACCAGATCCCTATCTCATCGATCAGCTGGTCCAGAGAGAAAAAAAAGTTTCTTCCCTCCCGAGAAGCCTGTTCTTCATTCTGCAGGCTCATTTCCGAGTAAATGTCTTTGTAAAAGAGAATGAGATCTTTCTAAACTGCCTTGGCAGACTGTTGGCAATGAGCCCTGTAGATAAATTTGTTTAAGTGGTCGGGACAACAAAGTAAACTACTGCTCTGATCTCATGACACCTACCTGACTGAGTGATGCATCCAGTGTTGGAGGTAATGCGTTACACCCAACAAAATGACACGTTACTGTAATCGCATTACCTTCATCTGTAACACAGTGATGTAACGGGTGACAGTTCCGAAATTCAGTAATCGCATTACAATTACAAATCAAACAATTGTGGTGTTACTTGCGGTACATATGTTCTTCAATTATCTGCATGATGGACTGATTAAAAAAAATAGCCTAACATGCCTTAACACATGCTTGCGCAGCAATCGCCCAACCCCTCCCAAGTCATCACCTCACTTTCGCTGGAGTTCATGTGGGAGAAAGGACAAAATGGCAGAGCAGTCTGCAACTTTTGAGGGGTGAAGATGTGCGCATTACTTCAAATTTGTTGCGTAAAAGGAGAAGAATGTGACGGTAAAGTGCAAACTGTGCCCAGGCCAGAAACAACTGTCCACTGCTGTGAACACAACATCAAATGGCTGATTTTTCACTGGCGTTGCTGTTGGCTTGGTAGTATTACTTTATTAAAGGGCATAAAAGTGCTTCATATTAGGATGCGGATTTGTGGTTGTACATGGCCATGAGTATGGTTTAATGTTATATTGTTAACTGGCAATTGCATGATATTGCATCTGTGCAATGTTGCGGAGTAACACATAAGTAATGTAACAAATTACCTTCCACAGGGAGTAACTAAGTAATGCCTTCATTAATTTTCGAGACTGCTTATCCTTATAAGGGTAGCAGGGATTGCTGGAGCCTATCCAAGTGCTCATTGGGCGGAAGGCAGGGGAAACTCCCTGGACAGGTTGCCAGTCCATCACAAGCCAGACAGACAAACAAGCACATTCACACCTAGGGGCAATTTAGCATCTCCAATTCACCTATCTTGCAAGTCTTTGAACTGTGGGAGGAAAACAAGGCTCCGAGCAGAAACCCATGCAGACATGGGGAGAACATGCAAACTCCACACAGAAAGAACCCTGGCCAGCCAGACAGGAACCAAACCCAGGACCCTCTTGCTGTGAGGCAACAGTGCGAAACACTGCACCACCATGCCGCCCTTAGAAAATAAAGTAATGCCTTACTTTTTTTAAAAAGTAACGAGTAATGTGTGATACATTACGTTTTTTTGAGTAATGACCCCAACACTGGATGTAACACAAGGCAAAAACAGTAAGTCAGTAGATTTACATGCCCAGTGCAAATCGATGTGTGCTTGTCAAACATGAAATACATGTTTGTAGCATATTTTCAATAAAAACAGGAAGACCATGAGACTTCCTGCCTGGAAAGAATCTTTTGTGGGAAGCTTTGATGGGAAAAGTTAATTTTTAATCTAACAGGCAGCTTAATCTAGTGCCAGGAGCCCAGCCAAATGTTTAATTTACACCCTGCAAACAAGGCATAGCTCAACTTTACACAACACAAATGGCAAACAGTTGGCCGGCACATCTTCAAAAAACTTGCCTTGAGAGGAACACAGACGCTGACGGAGAGACAAATGACTGGAATGTTCTTGGCGCAGTTCAGCTCAAAGAGCAAAAACTGTAGTCGTAGCACATAAATTCAATGAGCAGCTTGTGTGAAGCCAAGCAGTATCACCTTGCTTTGAGTTTTGTCTCCTTCCACGCTAAGCTAAACTGTCACTTGACACTGATGACTGAAATTAAACAAAAGCACCACTGTAAAACAAAGCCGAGTCCCTTTTTATACCCGTTGTGACAACAATCAACTAAAATGAAGACCGCTTTGCTCTCCGCTCACCTGGGAGGCTCACTGTTTCTCCTGCTTTCATCTCAGTGATCAAATCAAGAGGCTGCTTCCTGATGACAACAGAGTGGATTTGGATATGCACATGGCGGTTCTGCTGGTGCGGCCTTGACAAGACAGATCAATAGCGTTGTGAAAAAGGGGTCAGCGGAGGTGCAGGCAACAGCTGTGCTCCCCTAATTATGATCAGGCAAAGACAGAAGGAGCACCTGCATTTTGTTTGCAAGCAGACAGAACAGAGGCATGCTGCGTGCAATGACACCCAGCAAACCGCCCACAGCACGCACTCACATTCAAAAGCACATACAGAAAGAGACATGCGTGCAAGCTCACACAACCAAACTGAAGAGAAGTGAATAATGCTGTAATTATGCACTATTCATTATTTCAATTTACTTAAATCCTCAGGAGTAATCATTTTATGTGTTACTGACACTATGCTTAGCTTGCAGAACTGACAGTTATCTCTGACCCAAGGTAGACACATTAACACAACACCCTGCTTGAAGTGAAAAAATGCTTCGTAGGCACCAACCAAATCACATTAAAGCTATCATATGCTGAGATTTTAGGAGTCGGTGCCAGCTTTCGATTCCTCAATTTAAATTAAGTAAATATGACATTCGAGAACATTTACATGAATTGCAGCTGGACACACAGCCCGCTTGAACTGTGTGAAACGCAGTAAAGGTTCGGTGCAAATTCCAACTCACAGATAAATCCACAATACTAGAGAGGAAACATCTGAGGAAAACAATAATACAGTAATAAAAGCTATCTATATGGCATTTAAATAAAAGCCGTGTTTACAAAGTGCTTCACGGGAATACATAAAAACAAGTATAGAAAATTAAACCTATATTTCACAACACAGGACTGTAGCCAAGCAAAATGCAGACAAAATGTTGCTTTATTGAATCCTCAAACACAACCAGCGATGGCCAAGCAACTGTGCTAATTCAAACTGGTTTTATACCAACAGTAAGCACCTCCTAACTGTGTTAATGTAATTAACACAAGCCACATCTCCCATAACCAGGCATTTCTTCCCCAATTTTTGTCTGCACTAATAAAAAATGAACCCAGGTAATATTTTATCCACACAAAACATAAACGAAAGTCACACATCTCAGCTTGCCAACACTTGTCTAGCCTCCTTTGCTCTTTCACATTCGAGACACTCCACCTTGGCAGGTATTGCTGCGATGACACATCCGCCCAGACAGAGGTCTGGTGGCAGGGGACTTCTCCAATGTTGCTGGATCCCAGTTTTAACATTTTTCTGGAAACATATCTGACCTCATTTCATGTGCTCTAGCAAATAGCTGGCTTTATGTAAAAAACAGGGTCAAATACACATGTTGAAAAATGTAGTCTCGGTAGTAATGTACGTATTGAAAATGTTTTTACTGATATAAACAGGTCTGCTCAGGGGGATGTCTACTGACCTCTAGTTTAGTCAAACTGGAAAATCGTGAGTTTGAGAAGAGGTAATACAAGATGGAGGAAGCTGTGTAAAGGATGATGCAGCTCTGTTCTTTAGCCGAGCATCTGGCATTAAACCTTTTACTTTCACTCCTGGGTCTGAGATGTAATTCCTTGATAAACACTTTGGAACACATAGACATACCCAGAGACAAACAGGCAGGCACACACACACACACACACACACACACGTCAGTACATGGTGCATCCCTCTGTGTCACAATTAGGGTTATGCAATATATGAAACTAATCAAAATTCATTTTGTTGTTGAATAATCTTCAGATCACTGTGCATTACATCGTGATATTGGCATCTGAAAAGGAGTGGCATTCCTTCGAACACGGTGGGGGTCACGGTTACCAGGTTACTATAACCCTTCTCGCAGAACAACGGTTTCATCCACTGTGCGTGTCACTGATCTGAGGCGATCCCGCAGGTGGACGAGCCGGATGTAGGGATCTTGGGCTGGGGTGGTCACACGTGGCCGACGTGGATGAGGTCGATTTGCAAACGATTTCTCAAACAGTCTATCGTCCGACAGTGAACATTCAGCTGCACAGCGACCGCTCTGGTGGACATCCCTGCGTCCAGCATGCCAATGGCACGTTCCCGCATGACTTGAGACATTTGAGGCATGGCGACTTCTGACAAAATTTGACATTTTGGGGTGGCCTTTTATTGTCCCCAGTATAAGGAGTGCCTGAGTACTGCTCACTCAGTTTGAGCAGCGTCTGGTTATGCCACACCCATGTACTGAGTGGAATCACTGCATCACTGAGCAAATACTCAGTGGCAGAGATGGGCTCAAATATGGGACACAAATCAAGAGAAATACCCATTTTGTACAAGTACAAGACAGTACATGATCACATAGGGTGGCTAACTTCATATGGCATCAACATTTGACATGGGGCGTTTTACATTTTTGTTCAGTGTAGATTCCTCTTATCAATTTTCGTAGCCCACCTTTTAGAAGCACCGAAGAGGAGAAGTTGAACAGCCTTTTCCCTTAGATCCTCAAGAAATATAAAATGTTGAGTGGTGGAATCAGCGAGAACTTCAAAAAAAAAGGAAACTGAATGGTGTATGAGGACTGTGTAGAAACGTGAATTGCATGTAGCTGTGTGGACTAACATCTGATATTGTATTGCAAATAGTTATGAAAGGCTAATTTGCATTACATTTCACTACTTTCTGTCTCTTTTACTGAATGCAGAATTTGACAGAGTACTGAGAGCGTGGAAGGAATGCAGAAAACTTATTGAGATTCAACAGACACCTCAGATCTCTCCTTGCTGCTCCTGCACCACCATGAATAAGCAAGCCGCAGCTTTACACTTCCAATCTGTACAATACCACACAGCGGCGCGGCTCCTCCTGTCCAGCAGGCCGTACCGAACCTGGAAAAAATACAGACCTTCTCTGCTCAATCAGCTCTGATTACTGCTTGTGAACAATAATGTGCCACTTGTTGTTAAAAAAAAAAAAAAGCTTGCTTTTGCCAGAAGAACATTTGATACATATAGTTGCTTTAAAGCCCAATTACAGTGAAGGACTGAGCCATAAGCTGACCCCCAGACCAGAACAGAGACCACACAGAACTAATGCCAGAGTGCTGTTTGGGATTCGGCATGATGTTGACTGAGGGTTACTACAGAGAGGGAGAGAGAGAGAGAGAGAGAGAGGCTGTCTTATGAATGTACTGTATTATCTCTTTCTCTCTTAACAATGGCGCCTGCATCTGACCCGTAATCAGCCGCGGAAGCAGAGAGAGAAGGAGTTAGGAAGGAGGGAAACACAAGAATAGAGGAGGCAGTGGAAGTGAAATGAGAAAGTAAGAATAGTGAAGACAGAGGGTGAGAGGAGAAAGGAGGGAGAGCGAAGGAAAGGGGTGAGGAGAAGGACAAAAGAATGAAGAGAGATGAGGTTTGAGGTAGGGCAGTAATAGGAGGCAGTAGAGGGGGGGAATGTCAGAGAGGTGAAAATTGGTATAAAAGGCAGCACAGTGAAAGGAAAAGGAGAAAATGAGCGCGAAACGGTGTAGAAATGAGGAATGGAAGGATGAAAGAAATGAAAGCAGCAAAAGGACAGGGGTCTTTTTTTAAAGTCAACAGGAGAATGAAGGTCATTCGCTGAAACAACACTGCAATTCTCCTTGGTTTCCTCATTCAGCGACTTGAATTTGCAGAACAAAATCGCCCTGCGAAACGTTGGCGACATGGCCAACAAGGATACTACAGAGCAACAGACCTTTGTGAACGTGCCATGCAAGGTCTTGTGAGATTACTACCTTCCATAATCCCAGCTGCCCCTTTTTTCCACTTTTCCATTAAGACAGACTAACAGCTTTATTGCGGTGATGCACTTATGTCACCGTAACTTAGAAAAGTGAAATTCCAGGATGACACAACTTGGTAATGTTGTTAGATTTGTCGTTTGCTATTTTGTTCAAATTGTATAAAAACCTACAGTACTAAAAGTCTGATAATTGTATGTAATGAACCAACATCAAAACCACAATTTATAACAATACTGTAAATCTGAATAAATTAGTATCAGCTGGGCAAAGTAAATTGTGGGTAATTTTCATAATCAATCAGCTTAAGTAAAGTAATTAAATGGATCAGGAGAGTCATTCATGTAGTGAAGCTCTTTGATGGGTAGACCACCAGCCAACATTCAGTTTACTGCTAACAACTGAAGGTGACTCTGACCAAAGCATCACCACAGATACATCATTACCTGCCAAACAAACAAACAAACAAACAAAAAATAACATTATAATCAATTTTGCAGGATTATGCACTGATATACAACTTTGCATTATATTTGGAATGGATCTCTGACGCCTGAAAGAAACCATATATTCAGCATATAGAGCCTCAAATTATATATAGCCTAAAAACTTTGGAAAGTAATACCAATAGTATGTTGGTTGACCACAGAATGCACTCCAAATGTATTCTTTATTTTTATTTCTCTTTTAGGTGTCAGCTCCTCTTTCTTTTTTTTCTGACAGGCTTGACTGGTACAAATTAGTTTGCAGATTCTAAACTAATTAAGTAAGTAGTAAATCAAGAACATACAAATAAATCATTACTCATTGTTTGTTTTTGTGTGTTTTGCCTTGTCCGTCTGTTTGTTGTTTTTTTTACAACGTGTAGTTCACATGAACTCCTGGCCTGTGTTGCCAGTGTAACCTGACATCTAACTAAACGTTTTCAATTAGAGCAGAGAATAATAACATGGTGCGTTGGCTGAAAGTATGAAAAGAGCAGCGATAATAAAATAAGACATAGCTGCAATGTTGTGAGCTGGTCCCAATAAGTTACCATGGCTGTATGTAATGTGTAAGCTGGAGAGCCCCATGCCGACAAATGGAATAAATATTTTTTCTTACCTCATGCAGCGCTTTACACACAACAAGGATTTTGCTGAAACTGCATTGTTCAACCCCCGCCATACCTAATTCTGTGCTTTCTCCTTAGACTTTGTTATTTTTTAGGATGTACTTACTGGAGTCCACAGAGGTGAGACCTATAAGCTAAGCTGAAGTAAAGTGCAGATAGAGGAGTGAGGCGCTGGTTGGTATTACTATGACTGACTGTATTGCAGGTTCTGGCAAGAGACGGTCGAAAGCGAGCGTAGCTACCTAGTAAATGGTCTCCAGCCAGAGAGAATTTGCTGGCTTGGCTAGCTGGCTTATCGTGCTACAAAAAGCAATTCCACACCGTGTGTACTGCTGAGCTGCTGGACATGCTGCCCATTTAAATCAGTTTGGACAGCTCTACACACACCAAACACACACTTTGAATGCATACTGTGAATGCACAGCAGGATCAGACACAGTTGTGTGTCTGCGCGTCCGGATGCACAAGTGAATGAGCACACGCTCTCACGCTTGGTTCAATACCAAATACACAGTAGGTGGGCTGTTCTTATGAATGCTCCACAATAACCATGCAGATGAAGCATTGAACCTGCAAACAAACGGGAGCCTCTAAAATTACGGCTGAAGATTTTCGAATTTGTTCAACATCCATTCAGGAGCGATCGTCGGCGTCTCGGCTTTCTATGGTGGTTGTGTTCAATAATTCCTCATGCCTGGCTATGTCGAGGAATCCTGCGCACTCGACTTGCTCACTAGTAAAGTGACCTCAAGGAAAATTCATGCCTCCGAATGAACTTGAGGATTACACTCTTTGTTCAAATTAAGCTCTCACAAAAAGAGCATCACATACCTTTGATTTGGACTGAATGAGTTTTTTGACATTACCTCAACATTGTCTCTTATGGTGCAATACTCCGGTGTACCACGAGAGATAGAGCAAGAGAGAGGAATGAGAATGAGAGAAAAAAAGAGGGGCTCGAAATACAAAATCATCTAGAACTGGAACATCTGCAAGTACATGACATTCAGACTGCAAGCAATTTTTGTATTAATTTAATGCATTTTCTGGGAAGATGTGTGGGAATAACAGTGAATCAAAATTGTGATTTGGGGTTTTGTGTTTGTGTATGCATGAGTATGTGTGTGTGTGTTTTTGAATATGAAAGTAGAAATCTCTCATTATTGCCTCTCCGCAGGGCTCGAGCTGTGCCAGTGACCCCCAACCTTAACCCCCCACACACCCACATGCCCTTTATTTGCCCAGAGGACCTCGGGTTCACCCCTAAATCCAACCTAAGTACCATCCCACTGAAATGCAGGAGTGTAATCTCTCTGTTATCCTGCTACCAGCTGGCTTTGCAAGCCCAAAGCACCCCCCGGACATCAAGACGTGACATTAATATTTATGATCACTCCTGACAACTTTGAATCATAGAGGAATACGTTTCCCCACTTGACACACAGGACTATTGCTCGTTCCATCCTCAATGGGAGAGGAGACGACGGCAGTGGGAGACACACAGACAATGAGGTTTTTGCTGGAGTTTATAGTGTAAACAAACGCTACCTGGGGAGGAAGACCTATGGCTAGCAGTTTGGTAAAATTTAATCTAGATAGAATATTTGAGACATGAAAATTTAATCAGGGACATTTCATCAGTATAGTCTGAAAGCTTCCTGATGGCAAAATGACCTTATTCCAAGGCTTGTACAAACATCACCTACTGTGCATGATAAGGACTATAAATGAACCTTTCGCAAATCTGAACAGGGAGTGAAAAGTCCTTGAGTCTATTCCATCCAATGTAATGCAGCAGTCATAAATGGATAATAGGAATGAGATTAAAGATACACAAGTCTTGTATGCAAAACGTCAACAACAAGGCCTGTGAGCTGCATTTCATGTACCAGCCATTCTCTTGTTGGCTGTAGTAGCCATCTGCACAGTAGTTAGGGCCTCTCGTCTGAAGCCCCAGCTAGAAAGTGTGTACTTTGACAAAATATCCAAGCATAGCCACAAGGTTTTCTCTCCACACAGGACAGGAGCAAACGTGCTGTATGATTCAGACAGTCAAGCCCTTCTCCGCAGTACCTGCTGATTTTCTATTAGTCACTATTAGTGCACAGCCCAGATGGGCGCCATCCTCAGTTTCGCTACTGAAAGTATGCGCCACAGCAGTAATGGAGCTCGGGGAGTGATTGATAGGGACTGGTGGATGATGTGCTGATCACCTAGTGGGGTCTGTCAGCAGCAATATTGCTGCCAGTGTCCCGGGTAACCAGCCGTCAGAGTGCCAGCATCTGTGGCCTGACGCTCACAGTGAGGGATTAGGTGGACAGAAACATGTGTGTGGGCACTGCATGCGGATAGGCAGACACACACACACACACACACACACACAGATGCTCTCACTCTTTATACACAGACAGATAGACACGTTACATGAACACACTCACACCCACACACACATGCACTCTCTCTCTCTCTCTCCTCTCTCTCTCTCTCTCTCTCTCTCCACACACACACACACACACACACACACACACTAAACAAGTGGCTCTCAACTGTCGAAGTCCAAGAGTCTGCAGGTTTTTAATCCTAGCAATTACCACAGGGGCTAATTTCACTGATTTCCACACCTTCATTCAGCGATGAGGGAGGCAATCAGTAAGATCAGCAGTTGTTATGTTTGGTTGGAAGGAATCTGTATACTCTTGTGTCTTGAAGGCAAATGTTTGAGGACCACTGGGCCTGACCGGTGATTCTCAATCTTGGTCCTTGGGACCAGTGTACTACTGTGCTACCAGCATGTCAGTTGTCATCTTGCATAGACCTGCCCCACTGTGCTGGCATGAAAAACAGCAAAGCTGTGGATCCCAAAGACTGGGACTGAAAACCAGACATAACTGCAGTCCAGCAAATCTTTAAGACAACTTATTCAGAAACACTACTGTCCAGCCTATGAATGCAGGACCGTGCATCTACAGGAAGAAGAGATGAATAACAAGTTTCAGTCAGTTTTTCTACAAAGGGCCAGTATCATCTCCTTAGAGTATCTTAGGACTGTGTATTTCACTTAACAGCTCAAAAATGTCATTTTTCACTTTATGGGGTGTTAAATATTCATACAGTGGTATTATCTCAGTCAGTGATTCAAAGCAGCCGGCCCCGCCAGTCAATGCCACCAGAGAGCTGGCAGCAGCAGGGAGTCCTGGTCTGTCCACCACTAAAATAGACTCATCTCTCATTACAAAGACAAACTGTGGTGGATTAGAGGACAATATAGAGGCTGGGATGGTTGATTTCTATTAATAGCCATGTTGATCAAATTCATGCTGCTAAAGAGAAAGCATCACTGTAGACCAAATCCAATTATGGTAGGGTACAGTGGAATGGGCCGAATGACAGCTTAAGGAAAAAACAGCTGACATGTTTTTTTTTTTTCGTTTTTTTTAATCTTTAGGATGTAGTGAGTGTATGCCTCAGAAGTCATGCTGTAATTCTGTTAATATTTTCTGACGTTTTGAACACATAAAAAGGGTGATTGGGAGAAATTAAACAGGTTTTCCTAATTAAAAACAAAAAAATGACATGACTTTTGCACATTTATGTATGAAATGTATTTATGTATGAAAAAAACATTTCACATGCTGATTTGCTGATGTATTTATGTGTGAAAAAAAAACATTTCACATGCTGATTTTTCTACTTTACAGAACTTCAGTGTAGTTTGAAAAAAAATCTGTTAATGGCTTGGTTTTTCACCACTGAGTGAATCACAGTGTCACAGACATGTGTCCTCCTCAAGCTACCACCCACACTTACAAAACCTTTGCTGTTTACCTGCTTACCATACTAGTCTAATTAATTATGAGTGCTTCTCATTTTCTACCGCTGTAAATGTGGTTGAAGAGTGGAAAAGCCATGTTCACAGCCTCCACTGAACAACCTGAGATGTTCATGTGACGTACATACGGTGTTTAAGGTTAACAAACCATTTTTTTTACTTGGATCCTGGGTCATTTGAGACAGACATGAATGTTTATAAAAAACTACATGTTCTAAATGGAACATAAAATCACAGATTGCTACAGAGATTATGTGAAAAATGGCTAATTTTCTCCACAGACAAATGTCCTTGAATAAATAATTCCATATTTGAACAAAGACCTGTGTTGTCTGTTATATGCTGTAAGACTTCCTGTATGTCTGTTTGGCCTATCCTTAGCATGTTTCTCCAAATACTGTATAACAATGAGTATCTAATTAAGAAAACACATGAAAACATGACATTGTTGTCAAACAGTAGCATCACAGATTAAGCCTGTAGTCCTGTATTTTTTAAATTTATTTATTTATTTTGCATGTTGCAATTTTCTTTCTTATTTGTGATTGATTTTGATATGTTTTCTGTTTTGTATATAATTCAAAGGCACCCCCTCTCTTGACACCAGGCAGCAAAACACACCATGTCAGGGTTCAGAGAAGCCAATTAGCATCCAACTGAGAACTGTTTGGCTGCAGCCAGGCTCTGAGGCAACACTGACTTTGTCATATTGAAAATATGGAGAAGATGAGTTTTTCAGCAGGCAGCCCATGACTCAAGAAAATGTATCGGTTAATTTGTTTTGTAAAGCAATGATCAAAATTGCTATCAATCATCATATTTTCACTCAGGTGGAAATCCTGTTCTCAAATGGCGTACGGAGAACATGATGTACAGAGAACAGGAACAGGTTGCTATTAACCAGCGTCATTCTGGACAAAATCACAATATAACAAATTTGTTTTTTTTGTTTGTTTGTTTGTTTTCCACAATAATGATCTCAAAATAATGACTACTCGGCCTCGATGGGCCAACGTGCTACAAGCTAATGAGGGAGGATGGATATAAAATGGCCAGCGGTACTTTGATCGGAGTGGGACTGGAATGGAGAGCTATGACACTGGCTGAGGTATTTCATCATTTTCACTAACAAGTGGGATTTCATCCACTCTCAATCTACTAGAAAACCATACAGCCGCTAATCAGCATCATTGTTCCAAAATCTGTCTGAAATTCGCGGTGGTGCTGTGAGCAGGCTGCCACAGACTGGAGGCTCGGGGCCATAAGAGCTGGCCGGGTGCAGACACTCACCTCTTTCTCGCCACAGATATTGCTGATGATGGAGTTGGAGGCCGGGCTGGCAGAGGGGCCGAGGACCGCCACCACCCCTTTAGACATGATCTGGCACACTAAGAGGACAGAGAGGGGTTGGTTGTGGAGGGGGTAAATAAGGATGTGTCAAGAGGGGAGGGAGACAAAGAGAGAGACATGAACAGAAAGAGTCACAAAGAGGATACTACAGATTTTTTTTTTTTGCTGAGCCATAGCCAAGACATTTAAAAAAAAAAAAAAAAAGCCCTTCTTCAGCCAGATGTTAATGGATGTGCATGCTGACTAACTCCTCCTCTAAACCAATCGCAGCCTGAGCCAGCACTTCCTTGCATCTCAAGGGAACCTGATCGTACATGTGCTGATGAGCAGGTGCGAGGCCAAGCACATTTGTCCATGTTTGATCAAGCTGACGTGACGCACATACAGATGAAACCTATGGAATCTGCCTGCCCATAGGAAGTTTTGATGTAATAGCCTCTGGTAGCAATAAACCTGAAGTTGGCAGACGGAGAGAGACAGAGACAGAGAGAGAACGAGAGAGGAACAGGGCAAAAGGGATATGTCAAAGGTGCTGGAGGCTTTAGAACTAAAATCTGGTATTTGAACAGAATTTGCACATGAATGATACTCAGGCTATAAGCAGCTTTTTTGAAAAACAAAACAAAAACAAACAAACAAAAAAACAGCTACTGCCTGTATGTTTGTTTTGCTTTTTTTCCCCATGTTTATAGTGTAACTGATTTACTTTGAAAAGATTCACTTTTAGCGGGGATGAACATGTTCTCAGAAAGAGACATTTCAGTGAGAGTGAATTCCTGCTTCACACAGGCCCTGTGCTCTAATCTTCCATACAGGAAAACAAAATGACATTTCTTGTGGGTTTTATAATCCCTGGCTTCTAATTAAACCTCTATGGTCAATGATGTGAGGCAGACACTGACAGGTATGTAAGTGTGTGTATGCGTGTGCACACCCCTGAGCATATGTGTGTGTAAGCTGTGTGTTTGTGTGATAGTATAATGGTGTCGGTTATTTGGGGAAATCTAGTGCATTAACTAGCTGCGTATGTGAAGGAGGCAGAGGGGAACCATATTGAGGCCTGTGCAGTAAATCCAGAGGCAGTGAATCGAATGATTAATAAGTAATCCCTTTGTCCCCCATGGGGTCTGTAAGACATGAACACACACACACACAGAGAGAGAGAGAGAGAGAGAGAGAGAGAGAGATGCACACACATATGCATACGCACATTTGCGCCTGCCTGCATATCTTCACCAAATTACAAAGTTGAACGATTTTCCAGCCAACATACTTCTGGCCCCCATGATGCTTTCATTTGCTCTCTGCATGTGCGTGTGTGTGTGTGTGTGTGTGTGTGTGTGTGTGTGTGTGTGTGTGTGTGTGTGTGTGTGTCTGGAAGAGAGAAAGAGTGATGGAGAGTGAAAGAGAGAGAGAAAACACATGTTTAGTGTGTCACAATTTGTATGTGTCCGCCTCCTCCTGACCACAGTTTACTCATTGCCCACTGGCCATTGACATCAGTGTCAAGGTGCTCAATAGTGACAGGATCGTCACAATTGAATTGTACCACTCAATGTGGTCAGATCTTGGTCAGAAGGTCACTAGGTCAACTGCAGTCCATTTTGCCCGCTTTACATTGATTTTCACTGACTAACTCCGAGCTATTGGAAAGCTGGACTGATTAGAAGCCTGTAATGTAATGGCTGCCAGAAAAAAGAAGACAGACAAACAGACAAAATATATCCACACACTCACTACCAAACACACTCTGCTGTATGTCTTGGATTTTTGTTTTTTGGTGTAGGGCAATTTATCAATATTATACTGATTTGACACTAGATGGTGTTTGGGATTTTGATATAGTAGTATCATGAAATGGCATAAGTGTTCTTTTCCTGGTTTTAAAGGCTTGTTGCAGTAAAAAGGAACAATTTTCTGTACTTATTAGACTGTGCTAGCTATTATTTGTCTCTACTTGCATAGTCATCAAATCCACATTACTACTGGTTGATGACTGAAAAAAATCTCACACATAAATATCTGATGAAAGCACCAATAATCATCCCTACAATATCAACATCAAGACATTATGTTAAAGATGTTGTGATATTTGATTTTGTCCATATTTTGGTGTGTAGTCAAAATCAAACTGGGATTTGAGAGAAACACAGAATGTACGTGGCCATACCTGATTTTTTTTCAATGAATGCATAATATTGAAATGTATCTGGTGCGAATGGTGTGATTAGAGATCTGTGCTATTAAACTGTTAAGCTTCTGAATAAATAAAACAGACACTGAGTTA
>OMLB01064010.1:7463-22349 GCA_900302555.1 Myripristis jacobus | reverse complement strand
AGTCTCTAAGGTTTGGCTAAGCTAAATATCAATACCTAAACACAGCCAGCTTGCTTTTTTAATTTTAGATGCAGAAATAATAATAATGTCACTTCACTAGAACATTTATAAGCATACTCTGCATCCTGTAATAAAAGGCTACCATGATAGGAGATTAATTTGCCTAACATTCACCTAAACATAGACGTATGCATTATGGACTGTAATGTGTTTTTTCTTTCAAGAATAATTTATTTGACTACAAGTATAAATTAATTCAGTGATCTTTAACAGCAAACTGAGAAGTCAGTTATTATGACATCAAGCAGGCAGAGTGAACTGTGCTATCAAAAGAGATACATATATATATATATCTATTCATCAATCTATATGTATGCATGTATGTATGTACATATCTATCTATTATATTCAATTTTCCATTCAGTTAGAAAAAAGTCTCTCACTGAGTGCTACTTAACCATGAATTAATTATTCCATTAAGGTGTGTTACCCGAACCCCACAGCCTCTAACTGTATCAATACTCATTTTAGGCAGCAAAAGTCAATAACACTGCCGACATCACTGAAAGGCCCGGCCATTACTTAAATACAGTCACTTCAACATTTCACATGAAGCACTCGATAATGTGGCAACCCCGCTATGTCTGCAGCAAGCACCAACAATCAACATTTCTCTGAAATGTCGCACACTTTGATGGGCCGGCGCTCAGGGCGGAGAGGCACTTCACTATAAAATGTCTGAAACTTAGCTCTTTAATTAAGCTATTTATATTGGGTTAGCACAAATGTTCTGCAGGTAAATAGATTACAGTAACAGCCAAAGCAGAGGAGGGGGATAAAAGTGTCCCACCCTGAAAAATGTAAAGAAAAATGAACAGCGCTTACTGTAATTTACAACTTGGCTCAATGGTAAATATACTGTTTTAAGTGAACTAGAAAACAGAAGAAGTGCAGGTTAGTGTTGTGGCTACTGTCCTAATCATGCTAGAATTAGCAGCAGACAGAGCAAGAATGTGTTTAAACTGACCTTTTCCCTGCTGATCACACAGCTGAATAAACAACAACAAACTCTGACTTGCAAAGATGAGACATATCCACTCATCTGATAGCTTCACAGGGCATAATCACAGCAAGCCAATATACACAACCAATTAAACCTCTCTTCTAAGAGCCAGACACAAGCGGTGATGGGTCACCGGAGGTTTGAAACATCTTTTGGTTGAAAAAATAGTCAAAAAAAGGACATGTTAATTTATTCTTGTGCTTGTATGACTTACAGCTGGCAACAGGCAAACATAATTATTGCTGATATTGTTTGGGATGTTTAATAATGTAGAAAAAAACAAACACTAATGCAATGAAAATGTGTTAAGAAACAGAGATCATTTCTTTGTTTTAACAATGCACTTGGCTACATGATGTTTCTATAAACACTGTAGTGCACAAGCTTAATCACTGTGTTACTGCAAGGTGTGAATTCATTTCAGTCATTTTTACAGCGTAAACAGTGACTGCTGCATTTACTCGGCTATGGCTTCAATGCGTAGGAAAAACATGTAAACAATTGCTCGGAAGATTCATTAACCCTCAGACCAAACATCACAAATGAGTTGAGAACTCGAGAAAAACCATCTGTCATCAAGGGAGTTTAGCACTTCTATATGGAGCCGTAGCGAACGATCATCAGCCGTGGACTTTCTCACATCGACTCTGCTACGACAAATGTTTGTTTTCAGCAAGTGAGCTGTGTCTGTGGACATACTGTCGCAGCAGTTCCAGCAAGCAAGATATTTTCACGTTGCTGCGTAGTTGGTTGGTCTTACCAGGGCTGAGACAATAATGTTACTCTCATGCCCACTCAGCCCTGCTTGAATGAATTACTAATGTGGGCCTTAAAACTCATTTCATTAGAGTTGCTGACTTTCAGGAACTGTGGTGACTCATATGGAAATGTAATATATCCACATATATGGAATATATGACATGTGTGTTCATATATATACAAACTATATATGAAACCTATTAGAGATTGGAACAATTTCATATATCGACATAAATGTCTAGTCCATACAAATATGGATATGGAAAATACTTCTTATTTATTTGTCTGTCAGAGTAGAAAGAGAGAGAGAGAGAGAGAGACAGGACAGGCAGGGGAGAGACAGGGAGATGGGATGACATGCAGCAAATGGCCTGAAGTCCGATTCGAACCCAGGACTCTGCGATCAGGACTCCGCTGTAACAAGCGACACACACACACTACCAGCTGAACTACTGGGGCGCCTCTGTCTGCCACTTATTCTTAACATAGACTTTCAGCGGCTGTTTGAAGGGCATGCCGAAAAATAAAAAGGGCACCTACCACCAGCGCATAAAAAGCTACGATGCACCATGTGAGATCAATTTGTCCTTGCCCGTGATTAAGATTAACAGATTAAGATTGTTATTAAGTGATCCAGATAAAAAGTTAAATGCTGAGAAAATACACAAGGAAGTAATAAACTTTCAAATTTGTATTTTACAAACACGACCAAAGTAAAACACAGAGGCAACTATTAACCTTTGTTACACACACACCCACACACACACACAAAACCCACTCTTAAATTAAGCGAAAAAGCGATTCATATCAAACATTAAAGTCCTGTAGGCTTTTTGTGCAAATTACTCTAAAATAATTCCCTTAGGGAAGGATTTTTACATTTCTGCTTTGTTTCAAAACTTAAGTTAGCATGGAATCAGCTAAGTAAGGTACCTGTTCAGAGAGCTAGCTCCTCAGCTAAGCATCCAGGCTAAAAATGTGATAGAGCTGTCTACAAAATCACTTGTAGACAGGACATACATTTGTCTTAAATAATTTGTAGCAGGATGCCGGGTTACAGCTCAGACTGTGTGAGCCCTCTGACCTCTGAACACTGGAAAGGGGCTGTGGCTGAAACTGAACACCTGTACAAGTGGAGTGGATATAGGTTTTAACAACTAACCTAAAGGCTACTTTGAAAAAAGTAAAACAACAGGGACGGTGCAGATTACATCAAAATGCTATCAAGATATTAGCCTTGACTTAATGGCCCTTTGTCCCCCTCATTTATTATAGTTTATTATTATTTATTTACTGCATGACGGGGCACCCTACAGGACACTCTATCTTTCCCCCCGTGTGAAGGGCAGACAATGGGGCACTTCCTCCTGTTTTTGACACCCTAGAGGACAATTACCCCTATTACTAGTAATTCATATACAGACACAGAAGCAGCAGGAGTTTTCAGCAGGTGTGAAAAAATGCTGCAAAGTAAGAATGCTCTCTAAAATAGAAGAATAGAAATAGAAACAGAATAGAATTCAGGGATTTTGAAGGATTATAGTCAGGTGATAATGATCATCATTTTCATATGTAGGTTGAAACACAGTCATTAAGTGAAACAGAACTGGGTGAGGCCAAACTCTGCTGCAAAGGTGAAGCTGTGGAAGACAGTTTCATGTCACAGGTCATACACCAAAGCAAGACAAGCAACAAGACACAAGGTAGTTACACTGCATCAGCAAAGTCTCTCCCAGGCAAGGATTTCAAACAGACTGTGGTTTCAAGATGTGCTGCTCAAGCTCTTTTGAAGAAGCACAAAGAAAGGGGCAACGTTGAGGACCGTAGATGCAGCGGCCGGCCAACGAAACTTAGTGCAGCAGATGAAAGACACCGCATGCTTACTTCCCTTCGAAATCGTAGGATGTCCAACAGTGCCATCAGCTCAGAACTGGCAGAAACCAGCAGCACCCAGGTACACCCATCTACTGTTCGAAGAAGTCTGGCCAGAAGCAGTCTTCAAGGAAGAATTGCAGCCAAAAAGCCATACCTCTGATGTGGAAACAAGGCCAAGCGACTTAACTATGCACAAAAACATAGGAACTGGGGCAGCAGGTGCTCTGGACTGATGAGTCAAAATGTGAAATATCTGGCTGTAGCAGAAGGCAGTTTGTTCGCTGAGGGGCTGGTGAGCAGTACAATAATGAGTGTCTGCAGGCAACAGTGAAGAATGGTGGAGATTCCTTGCAAGTTTGGGGCTGCATTTCAGCAAATGGAGTTGGGGATTTGGTCAGGATTAATGGTGTCTTCAATGCTGAGAAATACAGGCAGATACTTATCCATCATGCAATACCATCAAGGAGGCGTCTGATTGGCTCCAACAGCAGGACAACAACCTCAAACATACAGTCAGTGTCATTAAGAACTATCTTCAGCATAAAGAAGAACAAGGAGTCCTGGAAGTGATGGTGTGGCCCCCACAGAGCCCTGATCTCAATGTCCTCGAGTCTGTCAGGGATTACATGAAGAGACAGAAGGATTTAAGCCAGCCTACATCCACAGAAGATCTGTGGTCAGTTCTCCAAGATGTCTGGAACAACCTCCCTGCCGAGTTCCTTCAAAAACTGTGCGCAAGTGTACCTAGAAGAACTGATGCTGTTTTGAAGGCAAAGGAGGGCCACACCAAATATAGATTTGCTTTAGCTTTCTCCTCTGTTCATGCACTTTGCATGTTGTTAATTGATAAAAAAAAATAAACTCTTAACACTTCTATTTTTGAAAGCATTCTTACTTTGCAGCATTTTGTCACAACTGTCTAAATTTTTTTCACAGTACTGTATGTTATAAACTTAAAAATTAAAATTAATTTGTTAACATATATGGTGTCAACATATAATACCATATATAAATTCAGCACAGAGGTATTTTAGTATATGTACATACTGTATATAAATTTTTATGGGTATTGGATATGTGTTATATACCTATATCTTCTTATATCCAGAGGATGTATGTATGTATGTGACAATAATGTATCGCCTTGCATGTAACATATATGGCAAATCACTCTTGAGTGTGTCCTCCATATAAACAACAGTGTTTACTGTGATTTCTGTCACCCTGTCTTCATTGCTCACTTTCCCTCTGTCAGTCTCTTTACATGTATTTCTCTTCTCATTTTGTGAAGATTTACCACAGTAAGAACCAAGAGTACAATACTCTACCTCCTCAAGTCTGTATCAAACCAAATATCAATCAAATTTAGCGAAGCGTTATTAAGTAGCTGAAGTATACACAGAAGTCTGGGCGGATTAAACTAGCAAATCAAAAATGTCTTGGTGTCGCCTGTCTCAACATTTTGGAGCAGTCAATACATGACAGTACGCAAACAAGCCAGGCAGAGCAGGCTGACCATGTTGCTTTCCCTCTGAGAAAACGTGAACTTGGCCATGACCCATTTACACCAATCAATGAGCTGCCCGGAGGTTGGCTGACACATAGCAGGATATAGACTGTGGAAGAAAGGCATGCTGGGAAGGAGACATAAGAGGTGAGCTGTACAAGAAACTACAAGAAAGGCACATAGTGCAGGAATGTGATCTCATTAGGTCTTGCAAGCTCACTCACTGATATGATCCTTTTGTAAATATGTCAGTCTCTCCTGTATCAGCTTTTAAAGATAAACTAGCCTTGAAACATAAAACAGCACAGTATAGCCGAACCATTAAGAACCTGCTATATACAATACAATGTTTCTTTACCTTTATCGACCTACCTGGCCAAACTCACTTTTCAAACATTGCTACAATATTTCCCCTGTAATGGAATTCTGGAAAGCCATGCCAACTTTTAATGAACAACTTTGACAACTTTGACTGAGAGAGTAAAAAAAAAAAAGTCTCTTTCTCATTACTGGGGTCATTAACAGCTGATGTACACAGTGTATCACATCGCCTATACGCAGGGAGTGTAAGGTAAAGAATGATAAGTTCATTTCTCAGTGCCCTGTCCTGCTGGGTGAGTAATTAACTTAGATGTTTGAATTAAAATAGCAGCAACGTGCAGAAGTGAGGCAGCCAGGTCGCACTCCATCACACACGTGTGTCAGCAAACATCAGTCAACACCAGGTAAGGGGGTGGGATCCTGCGTGGTTGGAGAACCCTAAATGCAAACCCTGGCTGTACAAGACGATCTTGATATGTTGAGCTGGCTTGCTAATGTTTGCTTCAGTTGGTTTCCTGTTTACCAATTCCCCCAGACGTACAAAGACTCCATAGCCCTGACCTGTGCGACCATCCTTCCCCCACTCTGTGTGCATTTGATAACATGCACGTGGTAGCTTCAAAGGGCCTGCCACCCAGTATGAAAAAAAGTGGGGCAAATACTGTACAATAAACTTTCTAAAATCTCAACGCATTACATTCACTGTTACTCACAGCAAGCAAAAGATCAAAAGAGAGACCGTATTGCATGACGGAATGCAATTTTGTTACCAGTATCATATGTAGATGCATGGTATGCAATACAGAATAACGTGGCTCACCCCGACACATGTACACACACACACACATAGACACACGTGTGCAGAAATACTGTAATATCTAGATGATTTCTGTCACACTGAGTCCTGCAGAGACACTAGAAAGTGTGATTTTGACACCACAGTAGCAACATTGCGCATTTGCTACAAGTCCATACCCTCACAGTTCAAGCCTTTTGCCCTGCAAAACTCTGCAAGTCATTTTATCCCATGCAGTCTTATGGTGTGTTCAGACCAAATGCAAAGTGAAGTTCTGCGTCGTGGACTTGAATATGGCAGCAATATTTTTGCTTAAGTTGAAAAATTTCAACTCACGTGAACATGTGAATGATGCGAATTTTGCATAGTTGCATCATTTGTGAGAGAGAAATTCACATCATTCACGTCAACCACGCGAATTTGTGTCTTTTTATGTCTTTGCATTCAATTTGTAAGTAATTGTGACACATTAAAAACTAAAAACTTGCTTCATGTTGGGTCTGAAAACACATCTGATTGGAATCACATTTCAAGACACCTACAAATGTGATTTGGACCCCAAACATGACATGTGATCTCATTTTTGGCTGCCCAGACTTTCTAAAATCTGGATAAAAGGCCTATGAGACTTAAGGATTTGTTAAAGCCTATGTAGGTAACTTTGTAGAATGTGTATAAATTCATCAAAAATTTTTAACTCAAGCAGCTTTCTCACCCCTCCAACCTGAGATTCAGTGCCCCCTCAAAGTTCCTTCCACCCACATGAATGCGTGTGTGTGTGGCTCTGATGCAATGAAGGAATAGCAACTGGTGAGCCGGCTCCCTTTTTCATCTTTCAGTGACTACAGTACACTAGACTTAAGTCTGTAGCTACAGACTTAAGTCTAGTGTACTTAGCTTAGCACACCGTAGCTACGGTACGCTAAGCTAAGCGTGTTTGAGGACAGAAAGTGAGCATGCACTGCAGCAGTGCACGGTGTGTGTGCTTAAGACATGATTGGCACCGAGGAAGGAAGGCCTCCTCGAAGTAACTGGCTATTGGATTGGAACCAAACAAATTTTGACAAATGGGATTACAGCCACAGGAGCCGCCCTGCAGGAGTGCATTTAGTTTGGCTCATACCCTCTGTGTATAACGGTGATTTGTTAAAACTGTGAGGTAAAAAAGTTACCTACAGAGTGTTTAGGAAAGAGCTACCACAGGGAATGGGAGGGGTCTTCTAGTCTGTATGTTTGTATGTGAGTGTGTACGGGTTAGTCTGGGCCTGGGATGCGAGCTGATGCATCTCAGACCGTCTCTTGAGAAAGGCACTAGACCTAAACTTGTGTTAGGTGACCCGCTTTCTGTGCAATTAGAAATACCGCCCTAATTCAGACATAGACTTGAATTGCTGCAGGGATCATGATGTTTTAGATGCAGGCACACGGAAGGGAATGGTGGCTCTCAAAAGCGGCTGTCAAGGGTAAAAACCTCATTATCCATGCGAGGGATCTGCTGGCTTCTCTATTAACTCAATGACTGCATCTCACTTTCCATCAGACCAAGTGCTAAATGCAGATCAAATGAACTAGCTCACCTACTGTATGAGGTAATTAATGGTAATATGCTCTCCAACTCATGGGCTTTGATTGGAAAAAAGCTATTACCTGATATGGAGTGGAGAGAGAGAGGTCAGAGTGAGTTGGCTTTTGATCACAGAGTGCTTTTAAAAAAACACAGATCCTGTGGAGTAATTTACTATGGCTTTCATTTGAATTAGAAATCGAAATCAGACACTTTCCACAATGTCAAAGGCTACACTTGCACATACAATACACGACATCAGTGTATTAATACCTTGTGAGACTGTTTTACTCCCTGCAGGTCAAAGTAGATTCAATTTAGAGTGAGTGCGTGAGTGCAGTAATGCAAAACACACTGCCCTTTGTGGAGTCACATGTGTTTAGCCATGTACTTATGATTGACACAAAGTGGGCTAATGCTTATTCATCCAGAAAGTTTAGAATCTGAGGAATTTAAGTTTCTGTTCTCTTAGGGCCCAATTCAGGCTGTTTAAAATTGTGCAGGTATTACTTGGATTGAAATCCATATGTTTGAGCTGTTCCAATTAGATATAAGTGTGTTTGCCTTCCCCTGGTAAAATGAATAAATTTCTCCATTGTATACATCTAGTTAAAGAAAGCACTGAGGGTTTCAGCCATGCATTATATGTCGCTTTGATGCAGTATTTATTCAAGACCTTGCTTCTTTGTTCTTCTGTTTGGTATTACAGAAAATCAGAACTGGACTCACTGGACGTCTCCTTTGACGTCTTTCTGTCAAGATGCTGCCTGCAAATACCATATACCTTTAAATCGTCTTTTCTTTAAGGTCACGCTTGATGAACACTTAACTGCAAACTTTCTCACAGAACATTAACAGGTTAAAAGCATAATAAAATCTACTTACAAGGTCTAGAGTATTTTTCGGAGGCTCACCTTCACTAACATGACCAATCTGTGCAGGACTGGAAGATGGGCTCAAGCGTCTGATTGGCTAAAGTGAAAGTAAACTTAAATTTATTGTCTATTCCCCAAGTTATCTATTCATATTCATGCACAGGACTGACGAGAATCAGCACAATGTGCCCAGAAAAGTGCTACCAAGGAGGAAGAAGAGTTGTAGATTTGTCTTTACTAGCCTGGCTAAGTCAGATAGAAGGCACACTGAGGTGAAACAACAAGCTGAAGGACTGTTCATCACACAGATTGACCGTGATTTTTTTTTTGCCTCTAAGCAACTTCATAAATTTGTCTCTAAATTACATGCCATCATCAAGTGACTTTCATCCAGTCAGTTTTCCAAGTCACAACGAAGGCTGTTTTAAACTTTGCAAAAGCAGAATTGCAGAATTTCTTTCAAGAGAGTTGGAGAGAATGAAGGTGTCAGGTGAAACACCATGACACATGTTGCAGGATAATGAGCGAAGCATCAGCTCCAACTCCTGATTCACATTTCACATTACAATGTGAGACTGTTAGCTGCACATGCAGTGGATATACTGGAGGGAGATAAGGTTTTTCTTTATTTATAGGTTCTCTGCAATTAAAAAAATGCAATGTCACCATTTTCAGTTTCAAAATATCAAATTGCTTAGAGCTAAATAAGCCTAAATGCTTGGTCCTTTTTCCATAGATACAATCGAGTTACTACAGGAATATTACAGAAATATTACAGGTGGCAGTGTGAATGTGCACAAAGCCTTCTTAATAATATCTTTCCGGCCAATACATTCTTTGGTGTGTGTGCACATTATCACCAAGAGTTGCACCAGGCTTGACATATTCCCACGACTGTCCACCTGAGCCAGCACCTTTTGCCAGGATGAAAACTTGGCGAGTTACCTGCAGTTACATGGGGGTAATGGTGGCTGTCTGGCTCTCCAAATCATTGATCAAAACATGGCACAAGTCAGTGACTGAGGTCTGTCCAGGTGTAAACTCTGAGTGTCTGATAACCTCAGCACATTTAAAAGATCTTGGCAGTCTCCTCATGTGCTGCTGGTGTCATTTCTTTTGAAGCGCTCCAAAATATTCACCCAAGGTGCGTGTGATATGAAGATGTGTATGAGTGTGAATGAGTGTGAGTATAACAGCGAAAAAGGTGAGAAAGGAGACAGTCTATGTAAGGGCACATCCCAAAAATCTCATGAGGGATTTGATAGAGTGAGATTATTATGACATTCATTGCGGTTAATTTCACTGATCCAGGCTATTTTTGACTCAGCAACACCAAAGGTCTACATTAATATGCACATTTATTTTACAGTAGGAAGCCGATGGGCATGCTGAACACCTTGCAGGGGTTTAGGTGTAAAAAGAAAATTGTGTATAAATGGATTTAATTCAGAGTCAGAATCCACATATCCACACATTTGATTTTCATATTCCTGACCTCAAGTGCTTATTTTGAGGAGAGAGCATGTTTTGGGCCCTTTGCATATTACACATTCATATTCAGTGAAAGTTTTCTTTCCCCTATATTCTAGGACTGAATGCTACCTCAGCAACTTCATTAGAGGTGTGCTTGTTTTGTTGTAGCTGGCTGATTAGTCCGCCCTATCATGTGTTCAGGAGGGATTAGATTTGTTTTTCCTGAAAACATGCCAGCACACAGAGACAGAGCTGCGCGCTGACGCAGGTTTATAGAGGGCTTAATGACAACATCAACTCGGAAAGGCACTCCAAGCCTGGCCATGCACTTGGATGCCTATTAAAAACACAAAACAGCAAAGCAGCTCATCAGGTGCTAAATCTGTCCTCCGGGACTCTGGCTCATAACCATTACCTGCCTCCTTACTTCAACACTCACTGTCTTTCTCATAATTTCTCATTTCTTACTTTTATACGCTATTATATCTCGTCTAATTTTCTGGTTCCTCCATAAATCATGCAAAATGAAAAAAAAAAAATCAACGTATAGCAGTGGACCAAAAGGCTGCAACCCACAAAAATACATAAATATGGATGTGGTTCACAAAAGAGAACTGTATATGTGGACATTGTGGAAATAATAATGGGTAAATGCTAAGCACTGCCTCTCTCTGTACCACCACACAGCCATCTCTTGTTTTAATTGGTTCGTAGGATCTGCCTCTCTTTCACAGGTGGAGGGCAAAGGGATCTACTGAGGATGGTAGACTGACACACAAAAGTGCTCTCAAGGTTACATCTGTGAATTGTAGTACATGTTGTCTCCTTTGCTTTCAACTCAAGGGTCACTGGCTGTCATTACAGAACATAATAACATCACGTGTGTGCACTCCGACACATTCGCACGCACAGCCGATGAAAGCCACAGCATTCGAAATATATTTGGAACACAGACACACCTCCTAATTTTAGAGACACCGCTCTGAAAGGCTTGATTCCTGCGGTTTAATTCATTCGCTTATTTATGTAAATTTCTGTTTGTAAATTCGACTGGCTCAGAGTTCAATTGCTTTGATATTTCAATATAAAAACATCAATAATAACAACATCAAATTCCACTCCCTCTCCTGTGGTGTATCCTCTCCCACAGACGTTCAGCATGAGTTTGACCCGACAGAGAGCATGAGCACTTGAAACCTTGTCAATAAACAGTTTGTTGGAGCAGTTTGGTGTGTGGGCGCTACAGTATATTCATATTTCACTCTTTTCAATTTCAGGCCCAAAACATTGGGCATTTTCTTTCTTAGTGCAATATAGAAACAACAAATCTCTTGTAGCTGTGATTGATATTAATTACCAGAGACACTGGACGCTTATGTTAGAACAATCATTTCACTGCTAGATAATACTTTTGTTCCTCTATGTGTGAGACTGTGTGTGTGTGTGCGCGTGTGTGCCTAAATGCCCATGCACTTGTGTGTGTCAGTATGTCAGATAAACGAAAATGCTGTGCGTCATGCTTGTCTAATAGCTGTTTTATTCACTTGGAGCAGCATGACTGGGAACTATACCACAGCCAATCTGTCTGCTTGTCTGACTGCATGGCAAATGGAATTGCTAGTTCCACACTTTAATCAATCTCCACCGCGGGCCCTGTGGTGTGCTCTAGGAAGGAAACGGAGGTGCTAGCTTACATAATTAGAAAACCTTGCTAGCGGAAGACCTGGCGACAAGAAACTGATTTCCTGGTGTCACATAATGTAATTATAGCCCACACACACCTATCATAATATGTGCGAGTGGACTGATGTATTAAGTCTCATTAATCTGAGACTTAACGCTCAGGCTGACTTCTGTTGGCCTGTAAAACTTTTGACAGTCATGTCAATTAATACATAATCAGGTTGTAGTTCACACATATTTAGCTGTCACTGCTGGAAAAACATTGCAGATATGTGAGGATATACGAATGTCAGCGGAAGGGACACAGTCACTAAACACAGTTTTCGGTGTTGCCTTCACTGTTTCTGTGGTTAAAAGGAGGCCTTCTGTCGAGCCTCTCTGCAGTGATACTATCTGGGGTGAATGCAGTCCTTTTTTTTTCCAGTCGCCTCGTACAGGACATCTGATGACTGATGGCAAAGACTGCACGGCGACGGTGAGATGAAGAGATGATAATTACAATGCTGTGATCTTACAGTTCTTGTTGATGAGTTCTGACAGCATTTCCCTGCAGACGGCCCTTTGCCATATTGGCTGAGACAAGGACAACATTAGAGAATGAACTTTCTGATGAAGCTCCAGTGGTGGCCAGATTAAGTAAGCTTTAAGCAATATGCTGGTGCTAGTAGCATGTGATGCATTTACATGTGATGAACATGTAATGCAATACTGCTGCTCCAAATTCATATTGATTACAACAGTTATCCGCAGCAACTCAGTAATGGCAGGGTTATTTTTTCAACCCATTCTGTTTGTCTATTTGTTTGTTTGTATGTTTGTTAGTAGGATGTCTGTAAAGGTTATTAAGACATTTACATGAAACTTTGTCATAAAGTTGGTCATAGGGCAAGGGAGAGCTGATTCACTTTACACACTGATTGTCCAAATCAGGATGTGGTGGAGGGTGTGATTAACTCAAACATGTGCATATCGTGGTGCTGGTGCACATATGCACCGGAGTACCTTCTAGTTACAAACTGAATTTCAAGCTGAAATTAAGGATAATATTAATGTCATTTTGTTGTTTTCCTATTCTAAAGTATTTGCCACAGTCTACTACTTTATGTTCTTCTGCAGGTCTGTCCTACTTTACAGAAGTCATATGCACACCCAAAAATAAATTAAAAACAGCTTGCAGAGACACACTGCTTCCTTGACGAATGTAATCTGTTATTGTAAATTATACAATTTTTTCCCCCTATGTGTACCCAAGAGACCTTGCACTTGTGACATTCTGAGGTCGAAAACAAGTGATCTCTATTGTAATTACACAGACAGACAAAAGCAATCTATTCACTGGTCTTTCTACTTAATAATGCCTTTAAAACGAATCTATGGTACCAAAAAATTAAAAAGAGAGAAAGAGAGAGAGACAAAGAAAACGATGACAATTGTGTGCATGTATGGTTGCATTTGTATGCATAATGCAATATGCTTCTATATGGGTTTTCATCCGTATGTGTATATTTCTGTGTGTGTATGAGGGATAGAAAGAGAGAGAGAGCAAGACACATCAAGTGTATCTACAGATATGTTTATGGCCTGAGCTGCCACTTGAACATTTCACTCAGGGGAATAATGAGGACATTAAGGAAGGTGATAGCCTTGCCCAGCCTGCCTGCGAGACAGGCCTCCTGGGATGTGTGTGTGTATGCGGGTGTGTATGTGTGCGTGTGTGTGTGCACATGCTTTGTATGCATTGGTGTCTTGGGGATAATTGTTTATATCAAGACACTCTATTTAATTCCCGCTCCACTCCAGCTTATCACTTGGCACCACTGCCGAACAAAGTAGCTTAAAAACAACAGCTAGCCAAATGCAGATACTCAACGAGCTGATGCAGTACCACAGAGGCATCAGGAGCTGCAGAGTTTGCTGAGGTTTATGCAGAAACATTACAAGAGCTGCTTCAGGTAAAGTATTCAAAACCCAACATCACAATACATCCTGTATCTGCGCTGTGTAAACTCATGATGAAATACCTTAAAAAGGGTAGGGGAAACAAATCTGATGTAAAAAGAAAATGAATTACTCAAGCTCACAGTTGCAAAAATAAAATTATAAACAGTGAATTTGGCCATACAATAAACACACACTCCAGTTAAAGTGTTGGAGTCAGACACACTTGGATACTTTGTTTTCCTCGGGCTGCAGTGAGAATCAAAAGTTTTCTTTTTGCATTTGGAGTGATTCTCTTCCCCTTATTTTTCTTGATTGCAGTGAAAACAGCTGCAAAGACAAAAGCAGTCTGAGGAGCAATAATACTTAACAACCCAAAAAATGAAAAGATGCCAAGTGGGATGGGCTTGGGTATCTGCACTGGCAGAATACTCGTCAAATACTGGACTTGACACAGGCACGTGAAGACTGCAGATGCTCAAAATACAGTCCTGCAAATGGTGACATCAAGTACTGATTCAGTGAATGCACATCATGAGTTCCCGCCTGCTATTGTGAACGCCTAAGGCAAGTTGCACTGTACAGACCCAAGTCACAGAGTGTTGCCAGTGGCTGCACAATGACATCAGATAAATTGAATGCACAGCAGTTGTTTACAGAGGGGTTCCACTGAAGGGACCCTGCCAATGTCAGCATGATTACAGGACATCCACAAAGCATAAAATGGAATCAGTAGAAAACTTGTCAGTGGAGCACTCAGATTGATGAAAACAGACACGGCTAGGTGGGTTTGGGAGTGGCGGATGCCAAATGAGAAAAATGATGGTAGATAACCACAAAAAACAAGCAGATTGAACGGCTGGCTTGACATTAAGATGTTTTTGGCCATGAGTTTGTCTTCCTGAGTGTGTGTGTGTGTGTGTGTGTGTGTGTGTGTGTGTGTGTGTGTGTGTGTGCAGTGCAGTCTCGTCTTTCATTTTATCCAATGACAGACTGCTACTGCTACTGGCTCCATTCCACTTCTTTAGGCTG
>OMLB01064008.1:2645-14348 GCA_900302555.1 Myripristis jacobus | reverse complement strand
CTGGGTAAATATTCTCAGTTATTTAAACCGGTTGCAGTAATTGATGATCTAATTTGTGGGAGTTGAGAGGAGACTGAAAGAGACAGAAGAAACCTTTGGTTCTTTCCTAGGTCTTAAATCCCACTTCACTGTGATTTTTCAACAATTTGTGCTACAAGGGATTTTTTTTCCTGCAGAAAATGTGTGTGCTGGCTTAAAGCCACAGGAAGTGAGCTAGCCTCAGCTTACACAGTTCTAAAGTTTGATTCATTAGAAAGAGTTCATCTTTTAAATGGATTTACAGTTTGGCCACCAGATGCCACTATTTACTGTTGCCCACTCATTTATATGGAGGAGAATTTTAATTTAACTTGATTTCAGACACCTAGGTCCATATCAGTATAAAAATACTATACAAGGACAACAACTCAGCTATATAAACATTGCAATTCATAGGTGCAGAGTGACTAAAACACTTAGAGACATTTGTTCCAGGATTTCTAAAAACAGTTTGACTACATTTTTTGAATCAATTAATTGACACATAAATTTGGACCTAAAATTCATCAGCACAGCATGAAAGGTGGGGAACATGACTAGTCACAAATATGAATGCACTTGTCCATCTTGTACACATATTTATGTGCCAACATATTGGCATGTGCATACAGCGTGTAACACTGGCACTGCATAGATCATTCTTGATGATGTGACCCAAGTGTCTTACTTTGCTTGTCACATGGAATGCTTGGTCTGCTGTAAAGAATGACAAAAAAATATTGCTTCTGATCCTCCTTGGTCCTCCATTCTTTTTAGAGTTAAATTTAATTAAATACTGCACACCATAACTTGAGCAGACTCCATAAGCCAGCAGTATAAGTCGACAGGACGACTAAGTCATCAGTGAAAAATATCATCTAAATATCATCAAAGTATCAAAAATTTAACATGTACACATCTCACAAAGTTTTTGAGAGAGTCATAATAATAATAAGCAAAAAAGTTCATGCCTGGTGAAAATGGGTAGTTTGGCTGGAACTGTGCTTGCGTCAGGATTACATTTGAAAAAGCTCTCATTGTGTGACCACTGGAACATAGTGAATAAAATGTGGTGGATGCTTCCAGTCTTCTCAATGATGATATCTGTGTTTATGGTAATTATGCAATAGGTATACAGTTTCAAAATGAATGTAGAAATGATTTTTTTTGCTATACAAATACTATGTTGTTTGTGTTTTCAATGTGGACCCCAGGATGACTTAAGACCACTTGTAGAAGCCAGTAGAGATTGGAATAAAGAATAAAGACTGCACATAGCACCTTTTTAATAGAAATGTGGGATTGAAAAATGTGCAATCAGGGGTCCACTTTTAAATGTACAATATGTAATATTTTGCTTGTTCAAGAAAACTAAACATGAGGCCTTAAGAAAACATAAAATTAAATGATATTAAATAAGGTGATAGTGTTAAAAAACAACAACAAATAAATTAAAGGGATGAAAACCATGTTAGCCTGAGTTTCTCAGGCATGTCGCTCCAAATCTGTGGAACCCAGGCAGCATATCCTGGTCACCTGTGGTGTTCAGTCCAGATGCAAGAACAGTCAAAAGGTTCCTGCCTGAGGATATCTGGCTCTGCTTAAAATAATGTTGGGCGTGAAAAGTAATCAGTAAAATCTTAAAATTAACTCTGTAAGAAAAAGAAAAAAAAAACAAAAAAACAAAAACAATAAAGATATGCTACAGCTACGAAGATATGGTCTTGTCTCTTAATTTTAGTTAACTGCCTTGGTTCATCATTTTGAACATAATTAAGCCGTTAGACAAACAAGGCATTGCAATAATCATGGCAAGGTGAAACAAATGATTATACAATGCTCTATCTTTTAAATTCATTATAGGTCTCATTTTATCAATGTTGCTTTGATAAGCAACAAAACATACGTTGACAGGATTTTTGTATGTCATTCAAAATTAAGGCTTGGATTAAATTACTTGAGGCATATGTCATGTGCTGATTTAAATGTGAAGGGGAAGACTGAATTTAGCTGCCTTCTACTTCCTCAGGGTTGACAACGAGGATTCAGTTTTGTCCAAATGTAATTATGAAAAATTCTAAGAAATCCAGTCCTTAATGTCCATTTAGGGGCTGTACAGAGAGGCCAATTTATTTAGATCACTTAGCTTGCCAGAGATGTACAACAGTGTATCATCTGCAAAGCATATGAAGGAGGCACTATACCCTCTGTCCATGTGACCCAGAGGAAGCAACTGGTCTAAGAATTGAGTTTTGAGGCTTACCACAAGTGATCACAAGACTTTGAGGAAAGAAATCCATTCATGGACACAAGGAATTTCCTGACATATAGGTTTAAAATGGTTATTGCGTTGTCAGTCAATCGAAACCACTGTGCTCTCACTAAGAATAGCACATAGTCAGGATGTAACTATTGAAAAGGTTTAATTATTAGTATAGTGTATGAGATATGCATTTATATTTAGTAGGCTGCTAGCCTGTGATCAGGATCACCAGAGGATTGTGAAATAAGTCAACCACTTTGCTGTACTGAAGGGTAATTTATAGAATTTTCCATTTGGACACAGTGTTTTAGCCCTTAAGGCAAAGGCTATTTTTTTTTCTTGAACACTAGAATAAAAAGCAGAGTTTTACTCCACGGCTGCAGGTCTTGGAGTTCAGTTAGCCAACCTAGAACCAACACAGACACACATCCACCTGTTGTAGTCCTTTTTGCCATCAGAAAGTAGTGATCTTTGTTGGACATACCAAACCACTAACTTGACCCAGTCAGCCTTGAAGTGATTCGTGGTGTACAGACATGGAGAATCAGTGCCAGCATTGTAGATACTGTTGTACACAGTGTGGGCAGGGCAGCAATGGGCAGAGTGGCAGGCGAACCAAACAGTCAAGATGGGGACTGCTATCGATCAAACAGACTGATAACCAGCTCATTTAGAATGTCAGCCACATTGTTTGTGTGATCACTGCAATACAAGACAATAAAACGAAAATCAACCACCAAAATGACAATCTCACTGCTAACTCACACTGTAAAGTTTGACCATAACAGAGATCACGTGATTTGAAATGTCAAATGTAAAACCTCTCTCTGGTGGGATGGTTAGGAGAGGAGAACCTCTGCAACACCTGCAACCCATTTTCCTGTTTTTTTATATTCTCGACCTGAGGGAGGAGACAAAAGGAGCATCTACTACCTTCCTGACTGGACAGTGGACTGTGGCCCAGGGGCGAGCAGTGTTGAACATGCCAAGATCTTAGGCCTGGCTCCAAGCCAAATCCTGGGGTCCTCTGAGTCCACCAGTGCTGCAGGAGTCAGAGAGAGACATTCTCCGGTGTTTATAGTGGTGCTCAACTCCAAAGAGGGAACAGCAGCTGCCTCCCAAAACCCACATACAACCCATCATGATCGCATTTCCGACAAGAAAACACATCTGCTAATGTTAAGTCAGTTAGTTTTCTTATAAATTGCTCCTAACTTGTTCCAGTGTGTTTGTGCCCAGCACAGATCTGTGGGCTTTTAATCCATGCTGGAGAGAACCCTGCTGCCTGTTTAATGCTGCAGCTGACTGTCTGATATTGAGTGCTGTGGGCTTTTGGCAAGCAGTCATTTCGTGCAAAAATATCCCAAGTAAAATGACAGACAAAATAAGTCCTGATGTTTCATGATGTTTAGTTTTCTTCCAACATCATGAACACCCGGTCAAACAAGCTATGTGACTTCCATGGGTTGCTCTGTAACTCTGGCATAATGGTGCATGTCTTTACCTCTGAAACACATGCAGAGCTTGGAAGGGTGTATTTGATTTATTATTCTGGTACTTTTGATTTTTTTCACAACCAAACCACACATTTTATTGCACCGTGCAAGGACGAATGATAAATAATTCCACCAAAATACCAAACATTTTTGTGGTTGGCTGACACATTACCAGAATATTTGTGATTTCAGAGAAAATTAAAGCTGCAAGCAGCGTTGGACGGGCCCTCGCCCCCCCACGCACGTCGGGGAGGGCGCGCGCGTCGAAGCGCGGGCAATTCGTCGGCCGAGCCGGTTTCGAGGGTGTTTTTCGGCGCTTTTATTTTGAAAGAGCCGGGGGCTTTTATTTTGAAAGGCTGAGGACGTCCTAGTGTGTGCTTGACATGAGCACTGGCAGCCGTGGCACGGTCAGACCAAAATGCAGGCAGACAGACAAAGCCTCATTCAATCCAATGGAGAAAGAATTGGGGGATTTTATTTTGAAAGGTTGAGGTGGTCCCAGTCATCAGGTCAAAGTGTGACAGACACGAGTACTGCATCTGTGAAAATAAGAGCTTTTATTTTGAAAGAGCCTGGGGCTTTTATTTTGAAAGGCCCAGGATGTCCTAGTGTGTGCTTGACATGAGGACTGGCAGCTGTGTCACTGTCTGACCAAAATGTATGTGCATGTGTGTATGTGTGTGTGTGTGTGCATGTGCATGTGTGTGTGTGCGTGTGTGTGTGACATGAGTACTTGCAGCTGAGTCATGGTCTGACCAAAATGGAGGCAGACAGAAAAATCCTCATTCAATCCAATGGAGAAATGCAGAAAACCCACCTCTGTTTGAGGTGGCACAGCTCGGTCACCGTTTGAGTGACAGACTTCATTTTAAGTTTAAAAGTTTTTTAAGTTTAAAAAACCTTGATCTACAAATCTCGTATTTACAAGTTTTTTCCATCTTGTACCGTTTTGGAGCTACGGCAGTTTAAGTTTGAGAGTTGTTTCTGCTCTGTCTGAGGCTTTATCATTGGTGTGTGTTGGCATTCCTGAGGCAGCTAGAGTGTGTCACATGTCCAGGCAGAGAGCAGAGCAGAGCAGAAAAAGCACACAAAACTCCAAAAGTGTTAAACTACTCTTCATAGCAGCCAGAAACTTGGTCACAGGAACACAAAAATTACATACTTTTGTAGGAATTTTCGTCCTCTTTCCATCTGCATAGGTTTGGAAGCTGTCAGACTTTTAGTTTAGTCTCCAGGGGCTTAATTAGTGCTATGTGCCTGCCAATTTTCTGCCTCTTTTCACCAGAGTCCATAGGAAAAAAGGAGCTTGCAGCTTTTTTCCACTCCAACTTTGAGGGCTTATAAAATCCAAACGAATCGAGTTTGGACGGAGATTTTAGCAACTTTTGTTCAGCACTGTGTCCTCTGTCATGTATTAAATTTTCAAGCCGCTGGCATTTACGCCCTGGGAGGAGATAGATTTTGTGCAAAGTGAAATTTTGGGCGAGAGCGTGAACATTCCAACGCAAATTGCGGACTTCCTGTTGGTTTTAGGTGGGGTCGGTGAGCACGAAAGTTGTCGGGCTTGATGAGATCTACATTTCGGCATTGGTTTGGTGTTTCTATCACATTCCTGTGGGCCACAGCGGCTGCCTTTGTGGGCCTAGGTGGCGCTACCGAGCCCATTTTTGAACTTAGGGGGTCCGTTTGTCCATTTTATCAAATTTTTCGCCAGACCTGGCCTGCGTGCCGAATTTGGTGAGTTTTGGAGCATGTTTAGGGGGTCAAATTAAGCGTCAAAGAGACGTAATAATAATAAAAAGAAAAAGAAAAAGAAAAAGAAAAAAAAAACGAAGCAATAACAATAGGGCTTCGCACTGTTCCAGTGCTCGGGCCCTAAATATACCTGTCTCCTCATCAGCCTCAATCAAAACAAGAGAAAAAATTGCCCCATCCCAACTTTGTAAGACACTGAACTTTAACCTTATTTACTTAAATGAAATGTTAGTGTTAGTATGAACACTGGAAGGACATTTTCAAAATGAAGTGATGAATCCAAACGTAAAAGTGGCAAATATTGAACATCCTCATCAACTCCAAAACGGTATATACTAAGGAGACAATCAGGTCCAAGGAGGACACTGTTCAGTAATGTCATGTTGCAGGATGTCTGGGTAATGAAGTCCTTCGCAGTTTCGAAAACAGTTATTTCTTGGTGCCACAAAATGTTAGTTTTGATGCTGTTTCACTGGGACCAACAAAAGCAAAGGCTTTTGCTAGAGATCTGCTAGAGAAATGCTTCAAAGAAGATTATATGTTATGGATTTCTTCCCTCCTCAGAAGCATTACTTTACCTCTTCTGGTGCTGTCTGGCAAGTCAGCATGGCATCCAAAAACTCATACAGGTACTGAGGACGACAGAAACACATATCATCATTAATATCAAGTCTACAAATCTTTACAGAAATATGGAGCAGTGTGCAAGTTAGCAAGGTGTGTATACAGTAGTGGGTGGTACAAATGGCATAAATGGAACACCGGTAGAGATATGAGCAATGGAACAGATTTAGCGCTACTGTTTGTACCGATATACCACAGATGTTAATTGCCACATCACATCAAGCGTTATGTGTGCATAGGCACAAATCAGTGTTGAGCAGTGCAGCAGTTACTTCAGCCAGTGTCACTGGTCAACAAAAATGTGATGCTTGCCCACTCTTATTTTACAGATTAAATGATTAGACAAGAAAATAATCAACTAATTAATCAAAAATGAAAACATTCTTAGTTTGTAGGCCTAATTGTTAGGGACAGGGCAGAAATAATCAACTGGTGCCTTCTAGTGGTGACAGCTAAACATTGCTACTGATGGGGTGCAGCAAGCACAGCTGTTACAGTTTTTGGGATCAAATCCACCAATAAACATTATTTTGTTCAACAATGATCATTTGCACTGCCGAGAAAAAATACCCCCAAAATTAAAATCCATGAACCTGCATTAAATCCATCATATCAGGGGCAGATGATAATGACTGGCTCATCTGATTTTCAACCAAAGACCAATATGAGCCTGATGTATCAATCTAACCCTAGTGTAAAATGAGGAGTGTAACTTACTGGGGAGAGGAACTTGTAGGTGAGATGGGCATTCTCAGCCAAAACGTCAGCCGCCAGATCAAAGTACTGTGAGTTGAGAGTGGTAGGCAGTACGACAGAAAAGGAGAGAGAGTGAGAGAAAGAGAGAAAGAGAGAGAGAGAGACAGAGAGAGAGAGACAGAGGGGGTGAGAGGGATTGATTCCTGCAGTGACATTAATACGATTTTAATGGAAGACACAGACCTCTCTCTGAGCCTGCCACTGTGCTTTAGTTTTCCATTATGGCTCAGACCACATGGCTCTAAAGCCTTTTACAAAGCAAAGCACTGTTACTCCCTGAACAAAGCCTCACTGGCATATATGGTGGTGGAAAATGCTGACATATTTAACAGGGGGTGGGGGCTGGGTGATATCCCCCTTGTGTGATAGCCACATATCAAGAATTATGAGTTTTTTAGAAAGGTGAACTGCCATGTATTAGAAGTATTTTTCATTCTTAAGATGTCAGTACATCATATAGGTTATATATACATATACATTTTATAAAGCACTTCATATAACAGGATGCCCACCAATGTTTATTTGGTTAGCTAAAATTATAACAGAAAGTTTTTGTCAACAACACAACAATAACGGAGACATACAAAAATAAGTCAAATGAAAACACAGCTCTTGGAAGGGAAGTTTGGAAGGAAACAGACATACGGGCAAACTTTACTTGTGATATTAAGTACAATGCAAAAACAAAGGCCTGATATAAAGACTTTTTTTCCCATCAACAAAGTTTCCAAATCCATCCCTCCCTCTCTCCCTCTTTCTCTCATATGAGTGGTTGAGTGGAGATAGGTGTGCTGCGGTCGGAGAGGATTCACCAGCTGTGACGCCTCAAGAAATTCTATCACTGAAGTGTTGCCATAGCTCTGCCATAGCAGCCTCCATAGGTATATTTATAGTTGTGCATTGGGGAGTCTGTGTTCACACTGAGCTAGTCGCTAAGACACTGGGCAGCAGTGCTAAGATTTTTTCATTCTAGCTCTTTACCTCATATTTGCAGTAGAGCAACAGCAGGTTTCCAAATGTGACCGGGGGGAAGGGAACCTGCTGCAGCAAGAAGGCCAGCTTTTCAAAACCCTCAGATGGCTTCTTGTCCATGTTCATCAGAGCTTGGTTGTGGAGAGTCACTGGGTCTAACTCCTGCAGCACAAATATGTTAACCAAAACGTGGAATAGCACACTTTCTACATTTTGACATATGTGGTAATTTCAATAATCTCCTAGCTGTGGTTGGTGGTGCTATCTTCCCCTCATGGTTCGTCACTGTTGGATACTGGCTAGATGGTCCAAAGGCTAACTACTAGTCTTCTGTCACTGAGGGGAACTCCCCTTGTCCAAACCGCAAGTGTAGCATGAACATCCCATTTAGTGCAGAAGCAGTGAGTGCTCCGTCTGTGGAGACATTCAGGCATAGTGTAGAGGATAGGTCACATGCGTACTGGACGTGCTCAGAGCCCAATACACAACAACTGCGGCTGGCATGTAAAATGGAACGAAATCAACTTGAAGCATAAAAACTGCTTCGGGTCACAGTTACAACGGTGAGAGGCAAGCCTGCATAAAGCTGATGCAGACAATTGCACAGATTAAAACCAGAGCTGTTGTGTGAGACGTGCGAGTAAAAACACATCTGATGTAACTGCAGTCTAGACAAGGGGTTAAAAATGACCACTTTAATCCACTCAAAATGTTAAGCATAGTCTGGGGGACCCAAGGCGGTCTTTTGAGTGGGTCCCCAATAAAATTTAAATCCGTGCAAAACGCTCAGCGCACTCCGCTCCCTGCTCTGACGGCCTCCATTTGGCTGGTCTCGCCAGTGGAATTTATCGTTTATGAATAACTTGGATCTCGGACACCACTACTTTGCATAAAGTAGCCAAGACTATTTTCTAGTCAAATTTATGCAAATGAGGAGATACTAACATGAAGCCTCGTCTCTTGAAACAAAACACGACTCTGATGGAAATGACTGATGCTGTGGACGTGTACCATGAGTTGGCTCTAAGCAACACTTATAAAGTAAAACTTTCTCTGTATGGATTAAGGCGGTTATTTTTAAGAATGTTAGTCAGGATAAGTCTACCTCAGCAGCAAGAGTTTAACAGTTAGAATTTGGAGTATCCAGCCAGTTTGCAGCATAAAATTTATCAAAATGGGTGAACTATCCCTCTAAAAACAAAACGCACCTGTAAAATGCTGCACCCTCCATAATGTTATTTCCATTCTCTCCCACCACTGACAGGATGCACTATTACTAAATTTCACTGGGGGGCAGTAATTGTATATCTTGCAGCCTGCGCACACAACCTTCCACACTTTGCAGTAAGTAGCCTAGCAGCCTTTCACTGACTGGCTCAAGGAGTGTACCCCATCTCTACATTTTAGTGGAGCAGTTTCAGTGACAAACCATTATCATTACCTCATGGTAACAAGCCTCAGGGCTTGTTACCATATGATGCATAATGTTCTACATTCTATTACTCTGTGCGGTCTACAGCCTGTTAGTGGAGCATGCCCAGGCAGCCTTAATACAGATTACAACAGAATAACTGCACACAGTGCAACGGTGGGGAGAGACAAAATTACACCCCCAAACACAGTTACACCCACTGTAAAGTGAGAATGAATGGCCAATGGCAGAGTTACCTCTTCTGATCTTGGGGGCATGTCTGTCAAAGCCTCCTGAGCTCCTTCCACTGCAGGAATTCAGATGAAAAAAGCAAAAAAAAAAAAAAAAAAAACAATAAGCAGCAGTGCATGCCAGTTCTTCTCACACACTTGCCTCAGCAGGATAGAGATTGATCTAAATCAGCCTTAACCCTTAGAAACCTGAGCAAATCCACTTGATTTCTTCTAAAAACCTTGGAAAAAGACTATGAACAAAGTACCAAAAACAATTACCAGAATATAATATAAAAAGTGACAAGAAAATTGCTCTACTCTTGCACACCTGACCCAATTAAGGTCACATACCTTCATGCACATCCTGTTTAGGTAGATCTGTTTCAGCTAATCAGCATGAAGCCCTTAAATGGATCAGGTGTGAAAGAGCAGAGCTGAAACAAAAACCTGCAGGACAGGGAGTCCTTGAGGACTGACTTGGGGACCACTTGTCTACGGGAACAAGTATAGACAAGTATACATGGAATATGTTTTATCTCTTAATATTATTAGTATTATTCTAATTTCAATAGAGTTTTAGCATCCCCAGATACAAGTGATGCTTCAGATGCTTTTCCATCTTAACAAAATAATATTGTGGGGAAAAACTGAATACTTACATATTTTTTTGGCCAAAAACATTGGCATTGATCATTGCCTTGACCACACTATTCACACCGAAATTGATATTTAGAAATTGTTCATAATTTCAGTCCCTTTAAAAAAAAAAAAATTCAACCATGAATAATTTGAGGTAAAACGCAATAAATTGTGAAAAGACTCATAAACCCAGAGCTCTTCTGAGTCTCTTCAGGGACTCAACTCTACCTAAAGGTTTTGTTTAAAATCACACCCAGACTAACTTATCCTTCCTGCTGTCTCAGTAAAGAAATACTACATGTGGAGGAGTTCCCTGTCCTGACAGAATGGATGCTTAATACAGGCTCCAGCCAACCTACTTGCTACTTCCCACCCTGTCATCACCCCTGTTTGAAAACTTAAGTGTAATAATGTGTCACAAGTATAAGAAAATCTTCACTGCTTGTGAAGATTAAATGGAAATCTGGCAGTTTATACCAGGTGCTCCTTCATCTCTCTCTCTCTCTCTCTCTCTCTCTCAACAACTTTGGTGGCAGAGTTCTTTTGTTTTTGTTTTTTCAGCATCTGCACCTTTTGTGCAAAGCACTCATTGCTGTGGTCTTTCTGCACTGCCCTTCCCACAAATTACGTGTCCTCTGATGTCACACTCTGGGTGGGAAGCTTTAATTCTCTTGTCATGTTGTACTGCTGTGTTGCAGGATGTGTCTTTTGTAAATGTAGGGAATCTGACAAAATGTTATTGTTTCAGCGCTTCCTGATTGATCAGTACCTGAGAAAACAATTGAGAAATACATAAAAACATAAGTCCAGTTACTAAAGCTTGGAATTTAATTATGTGTTCCAGTGAGCATTACATCACATAATGTTAACGAGTTAACCAGAATATTTCTGAGTTTGGGTGGAAACACAGCAGGACGTCACACTGCAAGCTTGATCACATCCAGTGTGTTTAACTTGCAGAGTTTAGCTTGTGGAGTTAAAATGAAATTAGTCCAAGGTGTTCATTAATATTTAATAATGAATTCATGCCTTTCTTATCATAAAGGCATCAATACCACTGAAAGCTGTCTAGATAATGGTTGAATGCTAACATTTGCTTTTGTCTAATGGTAGCAAACAGGTGATCAAATGTTTTACCTTGAAATATGGCTTGATGTCCCTCTGTATTTTCACTATCCATTGTTTTCTCAGTTACCAATCAATCAGGAACCAGTGAAGCAATAACATTTTGTCAGATTCCCTATGTTTATAAAAGATGTAACCTACAACACAGCAGTACGACATAACAGCATTTGAGCTTCCCTCCCTGAGCGTGACGTAAGAGGAAAATGGTCGCCATGTGAATACAGTCTATTACTGGTCCCAGGCGACTATCGCGACAACTAAAAATTGTAGCATGCTGCCAGATAAGTACTGTTAACTATTTTCATTTCAGTTTTACTTGGTTGAAATGCTCATGAAGGGTGTCTGAACAGGTGAGCCTCAATGATTGACATGAAATCTAATCAATCCAGATCACTGATATGACATTTTAAT
>OMLB01064007.1:29561-39697 GCA_900302555.1 Myripristis jacobus | reverse complement strand
GGGGGGGTGGGGGGGTGCAGGAGAGGGTCATGTAAAACACAGCTAATTATCAGCTAGTATGCAGCACTTAACCCCCAATCGCTCCAGTGTGGATGCTGAAAAGGCCTACATGCAAAGACTGTGGCTGTACTAAACAGCTCCCAGGTGAGGAAATGCAGACACGTGTGACTGTGAATCAGGACACTGCTGAAGAGGAGCATTAATCATGTTATGCAGATATATATATTATTGTATATAGTGCCTATATTTATACCTAAACATTAAGTAATGAGAACAAATGATGACACCAAAATCATCCACCTGTCCCCAGAAGCCTTGTTAAAATGTGTGTTAGTATCCATCATATAAATCAGCTCATATTTTTAGCTGGCTGTTTGCTCATTAGTTTAATAAGAAAGGCTAATAATGGTAACAAAGATAAAATAATGATACTATGCACTATGTCAGTGCAGTAATCAAGACTTTGACAAAGAAAAGCATAAAAGAATATTAACTAGCTGCATACAGCTTTGAGGAAGTAAACCCTGATGAAGTACAAATGTATATTTTATCTGCCAAGCATCTGCTGTCACTTACACACATGCACACACAGATGCAGAGGGCTTACTAAGCCCTTACCTTTTGAAGCTGCCGAACATCTGGGCGTGACCCAGGAACTTGCCAAAGTCGATGTGGAACATGTGACCGGTGGAGCGCAGCATGATGTTGTCGTTATGGCGATCGCAGATGCCCAATACATAGGTCGCCACACAGCATCCCGCACATGAATAGATGAAGTTCTCTGATGCCTGGAGAAAGGAGAGGATGATGGATATTTGTTCCAGACCTACAATGTCTTCACCGGAACTGAACCCTGACGACCAATGTCAAAGTACAATATAGTGGACGCAGGGCAATAGGACTGTAATCCAGACCAGATGAGATCACCCTATCGGCAAAAGTGGAAATGAACAATTCATCTTCCAGTTTTTTTCCCCGGGATTTTCAGACAACTGCCAAATTTCAACAGTTTGGCAAAATGTATGTCCATAAACTTTCAGAAATCCAGTCCTGCGTAGGAACCCGTCATAGGAAACCGCTTCAAACAGAGTAGAGCTCCATAGAAGCGCTTATAATGAGCAACAAGTTTATTACTGCCTCGTGACTACATACAGGGTTAAAGTGTGTACAGTGCGTTCTCAGAGTCAGTGTTTTTACACAGGGAAGAAGCAGGGACTTTTATGTCAGAGGTCATCCAGTTCTTCTACTGCTGTCAACTTCAAGAGTAGGTACGTCTCATGTTTTAAAGTCATCCACAGCCATGCCATAGTTTCAAAGGAAAACTGACAGTTTTATTCTCTGGCTCACTGCTTTGACCTCTCCATATTTTACATTACATCAGAGGCCATTAAAAAAGGCAGTCCAATGCGGTTGCTAAGATGCACAGTTTATGTGAAATAAAACATGTTGACATAGTATCGTAGGCAATTTGGTAGAGCCTTTTATCTATAGTATAGCACATTACAGGGACATCGTCACACAGGGAACTGAAGCCCGAACTTTAGTGGTGTTATTGCCACGCTCAACTCACTGACCTAAACAGAAACACTTTCAGCTGTCAGTTCCAACACAAAATGTCATCATAACCCATCATCACATGTCACTTTTACTCAAAAGAAACAATGACGCTATTTGTTGACACCAACGTGATAGCAGTCAGAGTATTCATAGTCTTATGAGGCCATGAATAAATGACAGCATCTGTCAGCAGGACCTTCCATCAGTATTACATAGCTGTCTTGAACACTCAATTGGCCAGTGACTCAACACTGGATTGGCGCATGAGTGAATTCTGACGTCTGTTATTTATGAACAACAGACCGCTGTCACATCTCATCGTATCACCCCAAAGTCCAGAAGTCTGTGCCATTTTGCTGATTTCCAGCCATGCTTGACTGGAGATACCATGTGCCGAACAAACTGCCCTTTGGCTGCTAAACACAGTCCTAATATATACATTACAATAGCTTGTCGTCTCCAGTATCTGGTTTGTGTCAGGGTCTTGCATCACTGATTTTGCAACGACGACCAGCTCCGAATATACCCTCCCTTACATACATATGAACCTCCAAACAGGCAGTGGGGACACACGATTGGATTACATCTCTCGCCATGCCCCATGAGCAACAATAGTCAAGGTGAAGTAGAAGAGAGATGTACCAACAAGTATTATGTATGTGGGTACCTTCTCATACTCATCCTCAGCAGGATTGTACTTGCGGAGCCACTCAGCCAGCGGTTTGTCCTTAAAGGATCCGGTGACGCCGTATTCCACCTGGATCTTTCTCAGAGTGTCAGAGGACGGCACCAGCTCCACCATGCCTGAACACCACATAAAAACTCTTAGTAACACACCACAAGCTGGCAAGTCAGTGCTGCAGTCAGTGCTGTATTGAACAGGCATAGTTTACAGATTCTGTTGCATTAGCGTAGCCTCAGGTTGTCATGACAATGTCTAGGGATGTATTGTCCAATCGGGCACCGATCATAACCGCCTCACAGACACTCTAAATAGATAAGTGGGGATGAGTTTATCATCATCGTTTCACTTGACTGGTCACATTGAATGTGTCGATTCATTATTTTCGCTTAAGAGTCATTTTACAGTAGAGGAAGGGCTCGTCCTATCTGGCCTTGTTGTGTTTTACTTTTAACTCTGTTATTTCATTTCATTTTTGAGCAGAGCATTTATTTGACATCTTCACCTGTTAAGCATACATTTTTTCTGAAGGTAGTGCTTTATGCAGCCTAAATAAAAACCTTTTTCACGTGGCAGCAAGCACATTAACATCTACCTTATACACTGAGGTAAAACTACAACTTATTGACATATACGTGAGCCTACATATTGCCATAATGAAATGGTATTGTTTGTACTTACTGGGCACATTCAGATGTTGTGCTATTGTAAGTAGAAAGTTTGGGTAAAGTATATCAATTTGTGATCGCATCAGTCAAATGCATCTTAAAAACAATTTTAAAAATAACCAGCAACTCCCAAATTGCTACCTTGGTGCAAAGTAAGTACAAGAGAAATATGTGAAAAATAAAACATCTTCAAAGTAGGAGTTTGGGGTTATTAAAGTATAATCAGTGAATTTGTCTGTACGAGTGAAGATACAACTGGACGCTACATCTGTTGGTTTTTCTGAGTGTGCGTGTCTATAAGCACATCTTCTTTGCAGGTAGAGACAACTTTGTGAGAAGACTGCATTTGTATGTGTTGTGTGTGCCTTTAAGGCTTGTCTTTGCTTGTGAAGCTGAATTTGGATATAGCTTTGTGTGTGTGTGTGTGTGTGTGTGTGTGCGTTACCTTTATCCTTGCCAGTGGAGATGCACTTGAAGTTGACGATGCGGAGGTCTAGCCCCTCTTGCAGCCAGATGCGGTCCATGATGCGGATCATTTGAAGAGCTAGCATGTCCTGCCTCAAGTCCTCTCCCACCTGATACAGATGATCCCACCACCAGGGGGCGCAGTGTGTTTAGGTAATAGTCATGTAACAGAAGCTGGCAGTTAGCATGAACTTTATCACCATGACTCTCCAGTGTAAATTAGTGGACTGTGTGTGGTAGTTATATGGATCTGGACATGGGTTGAAATAGTGATTGATAAAAGGTTGATTATGAGATAAGATTAAATTTTCAACATTTTGTATTGTGTTTGTGTGTGTGTGTGTGTGTACCTTGAACATGACATTAATCTCTTCTCCGAGTGGGTCAGCGTTGACCAGAGCCAGCTTTAGGGGAACTGCATTGGAGTTGAAGAAGGAGCAGGCCTGAACACACACAGACACGCACAGACACAGACAAACACACACACACACACAGACAAAAACACACACACCCACACACACCCAATGACTTCATTTCTCACATTACGGCCATCAATTTAATTTGCTTTCTTTGTTATTACATGAATTTTACTGTTCTACCGGGTTTTTTTTGTTGTTGTTGTTTTGAATTTTTGTAATTTTGAAGAAGGTTTGGCTCGACATAAAAACATATTCAAGCGATCTGAGCAAGCTTCTTTCTCAAGCTGTTTACACAAGTGAGTTGTATTCTCCCGTCCCTCAGCAAGATTTCCTTTGTTGATCCGGTATATCCAGTATGGTGTGAGTGGTGGATTAACTTAACACATGACAAAGATGATTGTTAATTATTTAAATGTGAAAAAAACAAAAGTGATAAAGATATTGATAAAGATGTTCCATTACTGAAAGTTTGATTTTTGTGAATGCATTGAATGAAATTATTGCCTGTACTGACACTGTGAGTGTTTGCCAGCTTCTCATTTGCCAAGACTGGTGTGTGTGTGTGTGTGTGTGTGTGTGTGTATGTGTGTGTTTGTGCTACCTTGACGTTTAGCTCCTTGGCTACCAGACTGGGGCTGAGCGGCAGTCGGCAGCTGTTCCTATGGAAGAAGTTCTGGACATTTTCAAGACTCTCCTGTAGCGCCACCTGGATACAAAGATGGCGACGTTAGTACACACAGCAACTACAGCAGCTCTCAGGGAGATGTTCCACTCTCGCTGCTCTAATTTAAGGTTCATAAAGGAAAGTGCCACAGACTTTTATCAGACGTCTGTGCACCAAACCACCATGTGTAAACAACGATTTCACAATACCTATGCTGGTCATCTACAACTGATGAAACAGAGATACTGGAAAGCACTATTAGAACAACAGCACCATTAACCCTGACATGTGTGCAAGGAATCATGGGATGAGGGCTTTGAATAACATGATGATGCCAGTCTGATAAGATTCCTGCAACAAGTGGGTGGACTGTGTCAACAATCTGAACACACAAACAGATATTGGTCTATATCAATCTATCTATCTATCTATGTATGTACAGACACACACACACACACACACACACACACACACACACACACATTAGGTTCAAAAAGCAAAAAAAGCCCTCCTAGCTCCCTTACTGACCTGTCGTGTGGATCCTCCAGCCTGTCGCACCCTCTCGGCCACGGATCCCAGCAGGGTGACCAGGTGGGTCTGCTTCTCTAGCTCCGCCCTCAGCCGCCCCCCGCATAAACACAGCAGGGCTCCCAGCACCCGCTCGTAGCGCCTCCCCCAGGCAGGGTCCTGCACCGCGTCCTTCAGCAGCCTGCAGCCATTACACACAACAGAACATCTGACATTCAGAGGCTTTCATTCAAAACAAAAATAACAGCTTTCATGTTCTGGCACAGAAACTGTTGGCTGCACATATTTACAGTTTAAATTTTAATATTTAACAATCTAAAACTCAGGTAACAGTTTGTGTATAAACAGTTACATGACGAGAGACCATACTACAGGGTTTTTTATCTGTTACGTTACTACTGCAAAATCTTGATAAGTAAACTCATACTTTTATAAAGAACCTCATAATATAGGCAGTACTTATATGCATGTATGTAATATATCATAAGCCAAATTTGGTAATGGTTGTACTTGCACATCAAGTAGCCTAATGTTAGTGTGATCTCCATGTATGAGATGAGAGCAGGGAGACAGTCTTGGAGCAGAGATAATATTCACTTATACTAATAATTTTTTTTTTTTTTTTTAGATTATTTTTTTGGCATTTTCTGCTTTATTTGACAGTCACAGTGGAGACAGACAGGAAGGGCAGGGGAGAGAGGGGGGATGACATGCGCCCATGTGATTGTTTTTTTTTTTTTTTTCTAAATTTCATGAGGCCTGTTTATTCACTTTTGCATGCACTTTGTGTTTTATATTTTGCGACATTTCAAAAATGTAAATTTCAAATGACTGGTTGAGAAATATAATAGCAGACGTCGGGTCGTTGTCGCTTTGGTGCCAGTGTGGACTCACCAGTAGAGTTGGTGGGCGATATAGATGTTGCCTTGTGCTCTGGACAGCAGGAACATGACAAGGGAATTCTTTAGGTGACACTCAAACTTCAACGCCTGAGAGAAGCGAGAGGGAGAGAAAGCGACTTGAGTGAGAGAGATTCTGAGTGTGAGAGTGAATAAATGAGTCAAAGTGTGTATTTGGCACATGGATACTGTATGTGAGTGTGTGTGTGTGCATATTGCAGTACCTGTACAAGCTGTGGCAGGTAGTCAGCCAGCTCATCGTCAGTACTCTTCTCAATCCAACTAACAGCCACACTTCTCACTTCTGTATCAGCAAACCTACACAGACGCACACAGACCAAGACATCAGTAAAGAGCCCTAGAGTATAATACAATATAATACAACTGAGTCTGCTTTTTGGATACACTGTGATACAATAAAATAGGACAATAATTCCAATCAAATTAATATAAATCAATCAGTCAACACACACTAAAAAAGTAACCTCTAAAGTTATTAAAAACACAAAGTGGCAGCCTTAAATAGGAGAGTAATATTTATTCGTGGTGTGTTTTTGTTATATAGTTACATATGTATATATTCAACCCTTACTGCATTGTAATTGGAGATAAAATTAATTGTTAATGTTTTGTGTTTTACAACTCATAATTTAAGACTAGTGAAACAGCTTCTTTTCAGCTCAACATATCTAATGAAAGCTCTGAAACTATAAGAAGAGAAGAAAAGATAATAAGAAATTAAATGTTAAGAGACTTGAAATCCAACTGCATTTAGTGCAGCAGATGCAAGAAAAACAATGTACAGTAAACTAACCCTATTCTGTATTAATCCACAGTAAGACTAGACATGTATGTAGCACTGACTTACTGTGAAAAGGTGAAAATGGAAATACAGTAATACAACTTCAGAAAATAAAACAAAACGTGACTGCCAGTCATGTTCACATCTTTTGGTGAAATGATACATGTGCCTTAATTCATCTTCACTTTCCGGCCCTCCTTGGACTGAGTATGGCAGCAGGTAAATAATTTGCCAAGAGCAGTATTTCATTTTATGTCTGCATCAAAATGGAACAGAAGCACATCTGTCATTACATAGTGAATGCAGACCTAAACTGTATTTATGACATTTTAATAAATGTCAAGACCTCTAACTTAAGACAACTTAAGACCCATGAAGGACCCACAAATGTCCTGTGCCTAATGTGTGCATAAGCTCAGCTTTGAGGACTGAGCATACTTGGAGTCGAGCAGCTCCAGGGCAGTGACGGGGGCCAGTGGGGGCCAGTGGTGCAGCAGGGAGTGGATGTGAGCCATGCTGGCCCAGTCCCAGCTGGGCGCACTGGCCAGCACCTTGGGGAGGCTGCTGGGGTGGTCCCTCCGACAGTATTGCCGCTGGTCCCATAGGAGCTGGTGATCAGCCCGCTTCAGCCTGGAGATGGAGCGAAGATAGAGAGGGGATAGAGAGGGGATGTAGGTATTAGGAGACAGAGAGAGTTTCTTTCTTTGCCTGGTTTTGAGCTGCTCTGATTTTTTTCTTCATTGCTCCTTGTTTTTGTTTTTTTACCTTACTATCTTTCATTTGTCATATTTCGTGTCATATTTTATTTGTTCTGTAACATTTTTTTCCTCTAAGTTTTAACACTGCAAATATACTAGAGAAATCAACAACAGAGAGAAAGAGAAATCAAGGTGTCAAATGACAGCAAATTAGAACTGGAAAGCAGAAATGATCAGAAAACAAACAGGAACACAACTCTCAGAGACCGAACAGGTTGGAGAAGTGGGCTCATCACTGGACAGTCACTGATCACTGGACCATTTGCGAAAATGTGGACAGAAGAAGTGAAAAAGAAACTCTACCCTCAAGGTGCATTTGAGTCAGAAACCTAACCCTTCTTTCCCAGTGGTCAACAGAAAAAGTCTGGTTGTACTGGGCAGCTCTCAAAAGTGAATGTGTGTTTTGCTGACCTTTGTTGGATAAACAAAGGTTCAAAAACAATCATATCACAGAGTCCTGCTTCCAAGAAAGCCCCGTGACTCTACAAACTCCAAGACTCTGCTGACCTACAGAAGGAAATCAACTATGTCAAAGTCTATCTCAAAGACTGAAATTCCTCCCCTAGTTTCCTTGCCCCTGCCCTAACTTTCTTCATCGTGTCAGCATAAATTTCTCTGTGTTGATGTCATCGTGACAAATTCTTGCTCAATTAGAATGACTCAGATTTTTCATTGTGAGAGGAACTGGTTGTGTTAAGAGACTTGTTGAGGTGGACAATCTCAAATTGTTCTTGATTCTGTAAGACAATTACTTGGAGGATTACATCTGCCTTGCTGAAATGTCTCTGAGCTGAATCTACAAGCTCCAGCGTTACTATTCTGTGGCTGACTGTGACCTCTGGCCTCGTTATGGATGGGGGAAAGCCAAAAGAGAATATCTGTTTCTGGGAGCAATAAAGCATCACGTCATTTTGTGGCAGTAAGGTATTATAGTGAATAGGAGGACTTTCCTTTGGCCAAGAGTTTTTCATATCGAAACCCACAAGCATCCAACTACTGATCCCCATTTAGAGTCCAGCATCAGGTTGGGCACCCACTGGGTCCCCATAAAGATATGCAAAAAAACAAAACTCTCCTTAACCCTTTCACGCATAGCGGTCACTACAGTGGCCAGCTTAAAAGACAGTTTAAAAGTCATTTTCTCCTAAATGCAATGGTTTCTATGGTGGAATTGCATATCAGCTGCTCTCTGCTGCTCCCCTACATTGAGGTTTATGCAGAGACTGTCAGTTATTAAAGTGTGGGGCAGAATTCAATGTTACCAGAATGATTTTATCTAAAAAATGAACATGGAAATGTTGGCATGGATCTTCGTCAGGGTCACAGTAAAACACATCACAAACTACATTTAAAAAGAGTGGCAAAGTCTGGGGCAACGATTGGACTGGATGACGAAAGGATGGTCTGAAGTCCACTGTCTGAATTGAATCTCACTACATTGACCTGGTCTACATTTACTTTAACGGGTATCCGTTTGGATGTCGGAACAATCTATATGGGGCGGGGTGGCTGATGACCTGGTGACCTGATGACAGGCAGTGCTTCACTGATTCAGTCTCACAAATAATGTGAGAAATACAAGGCAGCTGCAGGACATAAATAAGGACCCCCATTTGATAAGAATCCATCCCAAGGAACATTGCCTGAGAGGACTTATTTTGTCAAATGTAATTCAGTACGGAAATGTCTAAAAGTCTATATTGTAGTTTAGGAAGCAACAGAGGCTCCAGAGAAACTGAAGTGCTAAACAGTCATCCTTGAACAATTTCTCATGCGATTACAGGAAGTTTAATGATGGTGAAACAAAACTATTTCTCATTCTGATTTGGATTCCTGGTGAATCCTCTCACGGACCCCTGGTGGTCCATCGCCGCTTTAAGCAAAAGGCATAGGTTCAAGCTCCCTTCCTGCTGAAGTGTCTTTGAGCGAAACACCAAATCCTTAGCTGGGTTACTGTTTTGTTGCTAACCCTGACCCTTGACCTCGTTGTGCAATGAGGCAGGGAAAAAGAGAATTTCCTCTTGAGCAATGAACAGAGTACCATGCACACACAAAGGGAGTACATGACATGTTAGCCATGTTCCAGCTACACATGTCTCATGCCCAAGGCAGAGGCTGGGGGGGTGAGTGGGCAGGATACGAAGCAGGCGGTGGGAGTCCAATGAGAGACCGCTCTGTGCTACAGAGCTGGGTGAGACTCATGGAGGCTGGCAGAGTGGCAGAGGTTTGGCTGGCAGTCGGCATAATAAGAGGGCATTTAGCTGGGACTGGAGCAGCTGGGGGAGAGCAGACACACTGGAGCAGACAACACACAGGCATTTATGGGGAACTGAGGTTGGCAAAGTCAGTGTCATCCTTTAAAATCAGTTCTTAAAACCAGCAGATTTTGGGTGGTCTAAGAGAGGGCCAACGAGCTGTCAGCTGAGAGGGCTAAATTTAACTGCAGCTATTATTTCCATGCATGTTCTTGAAAATCTGATTACGCCAGTTCCTACAGCAGCAGAGCAGTGTGTACAAAAAGCCGTAGAGAGATATTTTAGAAAGCCAAGGTATTTCGCTTTTAAAACTCAAAACAGCAGTTGACCATAGTTTCACACACACACACACACACACACACACAGAGGGAGGGGGAGAGAAACATGGATAGGGTCACATAAGAAACTCCAAGACTCCAGACTGTAATGAGCTGTAAAA
>OMLB01064007.1:7588-27652 GCA_900302555.1 Myripristis jacobus | reverse complement strand
GGGGGGGGGGGTGATAGAATAGAACATGACAGCTAAGCAAAGGAAAGGAAAGGAAACAAAACAAAACAAAACAAAACGAAACGAAAGGAAAGAGGGTGATGACTCACAGCTCATCCCATTTGATGTGGTAGAAAAAACTTTTGTAAGTGCCCACTTTCTTGGACTGGACTGGTTTAAACAGGTTTTTGCCATTGTGGGTGAGGGCACACATCAGGTAGTACTTCTCATAACTGAAAAAAAAACACAACAAATATCACTTTTGTATAAATTATACCGGTATATGGTATATCAGGAAACTTTATCCAGGGTGCACTGACCCAGCACTCCTTCAGCAATGCACTTCTTTGCATTTACACTTTCCCACAATGAAGCACCACTGCCCTGAACTGTTGATGGAGGGAAGAGCATGTCTCATTTGCTTTCACCATCCAGAATTTCCCAAGATGGCCTGGGATCAGACACATCTCTTCTGGTCACAAGTCCCCTTTGCGGCACCCCAAACAACTAGCATCATGATACATTAGATCTGTATATAGTTAAGTAACTTCAGTGTGAGTTACTCTTCAGTAAAGAAAAAAAAAAACAACCGCAAGAGTTGCACATTGTGGAATTTTTAATTTGAGCAGTGAAGCAACAAACCCCAAACAAATCAATCAAATCCCAGCATTTTGTTCAGTTGCACCAATTCATCATACTCCCACCTTTTTGTTGCAATTACAAAAGGAAAAAAACACGAGCACGCTAGTGATACATTTTCACTACTGGAGGGCTGATCCCTTACTCAGTGCCATATATGAGTTGGCAGCTCCACAGTTAGTCATGCTGTCTCAACGTGCTGGCACTGCCACGGCATCCACTGAGACTCCAGATGGATAACACACTAGCCACAACAATGCCAAATGCCCAGACCCCGATGGGGCAGATCTCTGGTCACACTACATTCTCATAATTATGCCTCGTCAGTAGTTTGGGCGGAGAAATATTTGCGGAGACCCTCGGGCCTGCTGTTGTGATGGGCTAAATATTTTTGGAGGTGTCTTTGGTATGCCTGTCGCTGCAACAATGTTTAGTGCTGGCTAAAAATAGCAGCTGGAAGAGGCTCCACCGGATCAAGGGCTGACGGAAATAGTCCTGTTATTAAGCAGTTCCTCTCTCTTTATGACGGCAATGGTGGCCAGCTATGAAACTGCCATGGAAGATACTGAAGCGCTTCATAAGACAGGCATTTAAAATCGCCTCCATCTCACAGTCAGTTCCCAGACTTTTTCCATCTCAAAGTCCCATCCTTTCCCAGACCATTTCTGGTTGGTGTTCAGTGTGATTTATGTTAATAATAGCTTGACACCTACAGTATTTTTCCACACTCGTCCAGACACCTGGGCCATTTCAAAACTTTTGAAAAACGTGGGCTTTTCGCTGCAAAGGTAAAATGATTAAATTAATTTTCCATAAATTTCCAGGCTCTCCAAACCTGTGTAGGAGCCCTGCACGGTGCAAGGGCTTGCCAGAAACACACTGCTCCTGGTTGCTGATGCGTGACGGTGCTGAAAGTGGAAAACTGGGCTCAGCTCTGCTCCAGACACACGCTGCAGATAAAGCCAGGATGGAAATGGACACCACCGTGGAAAAATAAACCGTGGGGAGTGACACCAGAGCCATTTGTTTAGTGGAAGACAAAAACAATGCTATCAGTTGTGACAGCAGAGTCTGGGACACTATGGAGTAACATTTTGCTGTCATAACAAAAGCATTTCTGTATGCTTATCAGCTTGTAATCACCTACCAGCATTTCTGTATTGTGCATTATTATTCTAGGGACACAGGAACAGCTATTGTCAGGGCACTGTGGCTCTGACTCTTGACCTCCTTAATGTCAGTTGTTTGTAATAACGGTGAGCTTGTTTAGTGGTTTCACTCACTGTGACTTCTTGGAAAAGGAAGAGAATCTTCCTGTGAGGTGATGATCTCTGTGGTGTCTACATTTTTACAGTTTAAACACTAACGGATGAATCAGGGTGTGGGTGAGTCAGTGGGTGATCATGCAAGAGCGAAGGCATGAATTAAGGTTTTAATTATCCGAAAGTAACGGGTTTATCCACATTTGAACATTTCCAAGTCCTGAAAAGTTATTACGCAATACTATTATACAAACTAGAAAAAATAAAAACTAGCCCTGACACACATTCAACTATATACCTCTAGCTGTATGTGTATAAAATGTACACTACTATACACCACACAGTATTCTGCCACTTCAACATTGTGATTTTCTTTTTTGATGAAAAATCTTTGTATTGAAAGGTATGGCCAGTGTTTCATGTGTTATTTTGTTCGTTTGGTTTCAAGCACTTTTACTCCAGTGTAATCTAATGAGGCTAACGTTAGCTAAAAATGATACTCTCAAATGATTCTGCCCCGGTTTTATGAAGCAAATATAACACACACCTATACTGCAAAGTAATTAAATATGAGAAATCTCATATTCAGACTTAAAAACTTTGTTTTTCCTAATAAAAAAATTCTGCTGCTGGGATGAGACACATTGAGACACATGAGACACACCACTTGTTTTTGATGGTCATCACTTTGTTTCCAGGATTTTATTGGATCAAGTGTTATTTCCTTGATACTAGTGGGCTAATCTGACTTATTCTGCCTTGTTCAACATTGCTATACTTGGTCACAAACACATTTCTTAAACAAGTGAAACTGCATTGGAAACAAGAGGGATTATTTTATCTCACTGGATTTTTTTTTGTAACTCCAGTGATGAATAATGTCAGTTTTGAACACCAGCTAAGATTTGTACAGATTTATTCCTGATCCTTTATACTTTGATTGGCCCAGCCAGCAGTGATGCCACAGTTTGTTCATTTTGTGTGGGTTTACCTGCTGACCCAGTTGGCTGGGATGCCATGCATGGAGAAGAGGGTGAACTGGAGGTGGTCTGTGGTGCCCGACGCCTCCCTGCTGCCCCTCCCCTCCGTGGCCTCACTGTCTGCACCCTGGGCTGAGGGAGCGGGACTGAAGGAGGAGGAGGCAGGGCAGAAGGACCGAAGGTAGAGCTTGGCTAAGTCATAGACAGCCTCTGTCAGCAGGGTAATGCACTCCTCCACAGGACTGGCATGACCTGCCAGGGTTGGACAGGGGTCACAGAAAGGTCACAGAGAGGTCATGGCAAAAGCTGTGCTTCCCTTCAAGTGCTTCTATGTGATTTATAATGTAGTACACTGAACAGCTGGTTGAAAATGACAAATTTCAATTTACCTTAATATTGCACAATACATTTTTAAGCTTGCTTGAGGTGGACAGAGTTTTGCTGATCAAGACATTATCTGATATAACAGGGCTGGAGATTTATTAAATAAATAATAATAAAATTAGCTTACATAGAACAGCATAAAAACTGTCCCGAATCTAATTAATTCTTGATGAGTGCAGCCCATGTTGTTTGGGGATGTTTTTTGACAAATGTTTAGTTATGCATCTAAACCAAGCTGACATACGTTTTCATTTTTGCAATATTTCAAACATTTCCTAAAAGGTCAATTGAAAGTAAATGGACATATAGCTATTCTCATCTGTTGCCCTCTTTTTTAAGTCCAAACTTTTCCCCCCAGCACACGTGTAAGAGCCTCTTCTTATCTAATGCTTGCTCTTAGTCCCCCATTCCCTTATTTTCGTCATCTGTAGTATGTATAATTTGCTTTAAAAATTTGTCTTTCTCTCTGCTATTCATCTGTGCAAAGCAAGTTTGGTCAAGGTTCATGGGGCGATTTGATCTGACTGCATTTATCAGGTTTGTGTGTGTGGTGACTATGTGTGTGTGTGTGTGTTTATGTGAGTGTGTATGGGTGTAGTTCTTACCATTTGATTTTCCTCCAGACGATCTGGACCCAATCTATAACACAGAAAGAAGTGGATTTACAAAGACGTCTTTAAATCCATGTGATATCTGAGTTCTGTGCGCCTGTGTGAAGGGCCCACCTCAGGCGAGCGCGTCCTGGGCAGGTTGACGGAGCGTCTGAGCCTCTTGACGGCGTCTGTGATGGCTTGTGTCTCCACCTCATCCAGAGCACAGCACAGGGTCTTCACTGTCTGCACCACCCTGTCCACCGTCTTATACTGGGTACTCTGGATACACAGAACAGGCTGGTTGGTGATAAGGAGATAAGGAGGTGTAGAGGTGTGCGTGCGTGTGTGTGTGTGTGTGACAGGTACATCACTCGCCAAATGCTAAAATCAGTCTGGTGTGAAAGAACTACCTTTTTCATCTGTATTTTTGTCTCAATATTCTTTTTAAATGTCATCTACAAAACCTGATTAAGCAATGCTGCCCATAAATTCCTACTAAGAGTTTTTCAAAAGTAAAGCTACAAGAAAACTGTGCGTGCATATGTGTGTGTGTGTGCGTGTGTGTGTGTGAGTGTGAGTAAACAAGGCTGGAAAGAACACCCTCATGTGCGTGCTAAGGGTTCTGTACATTCATGAATACTATGTGTTTCTTATTGCTCGCTCCAATTAAACTTCATACCACTGCCAGATTTTAGGTTGGGGTTGGGAGTTGGGGGTTTAGATGCCAGTTAAGGCTTCAGTCTGTGTTCAATTACTAAATAAGAACCCACACGGAGGAAAACAGATGTGCCATTTCTAGAAAGCTGGCCTTCCAGGAATGTCCTGGTCCGCTCACATCCATGTGTGAAATATTTGGACACTACATGAAGATCATTTCTGGAGTCCGTCATCACACTGTTCAGTAAATATCTGTGGTATTCAGGGGCAGTATCAGTGGCAGGTCTGAGGAGCAAACTGAGTCCAAGTACCAAGATTCAATATTAGTTTTCATTTGCATAACTAGCTCTTCTACACATTTACATGAAGTGATTAATAACTAATGCTATACAGCACAGGACAGGAATGGAGAGAATGGCAAAACCTAATCAAATGAACACTCCTATTACACTGGTGCACCTTAATTTGGCTGCCACAGAAAGTTTGATAATGTTGTTGGATATCAAGACAGGTTTGGTGCATGCTGTGTCTTGGCTCAGTAACTGGTGAATTATCCAGGGAGTCAGCCATAGATCCTTCCAATGCCAAATTCATTCCAGTTTAATGGAAAGTAAAGCTCCTTATGCAATTCCCATGATGCACTGTAAAAGCAAGTGAAGATCTAAGCTCACTATACTCACTTATTAGAAATGACAAAAAAAAAACAGCTACATCTTTGAATTAAAGGAAATGTCCATTGAAACATTGCCAAACACAACACCAAATTTTGCTTGCAAACTGAAATATTATCAGGGGCAAACATATTTTTACCTTTTTCTTTTTTTTAAGCTACTGTTACCGAATGTTAAGCAACATGTTAACACGGCTAATGTTAACATGTGACTGGTAATCATCATTATCATCTGAAGCCATCAGCAATGCACTGACATCACTGACTCATCAGTGTCCTAATGTTCACTGACTTGGTAATCCAACCAGGGCCTGAATCCAAATCAACTGTATATCAGTTCTTAACTTAGTGTGCAGTTTGAGACATGTCCTCAAAGAGCATAATCTGTTACCAAAGATGCTGGGTAAAAAGAAAGCATGTGTAGTCCAGCATAAGATCATGACATCATCTAACCATCGACCCTGAGGTCAGCAGACAGCCCTGCCTTCACTTTTAAATTAAAAAAAAATACCTGTTTTAAAATTAGACCTCAAATAGAAATTATCCTCAACTATTTTCTCTACATCTATTAATCTACCACCATGGTTTTTGCTCAATATGTGCGTGGTACTTCCAGCTTCTGAAAAATCCAGCTCACCTTAACCTTAGATGATGCTAATACAATATCACCCTTTCTCCCATTTGTGACAATACACTGTAAGCAGCCTCAAGTTTGTTTGGTCTGCTCTCTGGTTTTCCTTCTACATGGCTGGTATGGTAAGAATTTTTGTACGGAGTAAACCATCTTTATATTCTGTTGTCTATCTTTGCTATTCCTGTGGCCACGGCATCCTTTCCGTGAACATTCAGATGGCCGTCATGCTGAAAATATCTTCCTGCACCTCATGTACAACTCTGTCATGCCAGTGCTCACTTATATGATTACAACATCGCACTTAAAAGCCATCTTGAAGTGTACCAAAAGAAATGACCTTGATGCATCAGGAAGTAACTGTTCTGTTCATTCTATTTCTGTGGCACACACACACACACACACACACATACACACACAGTCTCTCTCAGGGGTAAACAATTCACAGAGCAATGGCAGCTTTCCAAACGTTGCTCCAGACATTTTCAGGATTGTTATGTGTTTTCCATACTAAAGACCTGGAAATCATCAACATCGTTCCACATCTTTTTCCATAACTTTCAGACCGACACAGGAACCCTGCGTACCTCATTCTGTAGGCAGATGCTGACTTGATTGTGATAGCCTTCCAGATGGTCAGCCAGGCCTTGTCTGGAAGGAGAGATAAAGTGAGATAAGTGAGGAATGACAACAAGAGGAGTAAGGGAAAAGAAAGAGTCCAAGGCAGACAGAGAGCAGAATGACAAAAACAGAAAGAAATGTTGCTGGAAGAAATCTGAGAGCTATCGTCAAAGGCATCAGGCGCTGCAGCAGCTGTATTTGGCTCCAGGCTATCGCTATGAGCGCCGATCACATCAGGATAGACAAAAGCACAATGATTCCAGGTAACTAAAAATAAACCCAGACCTAAGAAAGCATTTTAGCAAAACTAAATTGGAATAAAAAACACCTTTTGTGATTTGACAGTTGTATTACTGAGTAGAAAGACAATCCTCTAGTCACCAACAGGTCAGATCAATACACTATAGCAATTCAAAGACACTTTCCTGCCAGTTGTGTGGAAACCAATGTAGAAATCCACTCAGGAAACAGTAAAAATGTTGGAAATTTAGTCAAGATTTCAGATGTTTCAGAAGACACCATTTCTTAAATTGAATTTCAACATTTTGGTCAGTATTCAACATGCGACGTGTTAATTCATCATGCTGAATAACCCACTACCTAACACAATTCTTCACAACAAACTCTAACAACATGTGAGGTAACAGCTTGGCCACAGCTACAGGACATGTGAAGTCATAAACATGTCAAGAATGAACACATATTTCATCTAATTTTCCAAAGCTATCTGCACAATTTCCAAACTACTAGCACAACTGACTTGCAATTTATTGATTTCATCTTCTGTACATTTTTAGGCCTTTTACACACGTGTAGCAGCACCGTACCTGGTGATGTTCTCCTTAAAGGGCCTCTCCACCTGGCCCAGATGCTTCTCCAAGTCTATCGCAGAGCTGTCATCTTCCGCCTAATTAAAAACAACAAAGGTCTATCAAGCGAGTGTACGGCTCAGCAGATGCCTAACCAACAAGAGATGCATTTACAAGATGCACCAACAGTGAGGGAAATGGCTTAGAAAAGAAGGATAAAAAATGGATAGTCAGGTTTGGTTTGGTTACTGGAAGTACAAATTGTAGGCTCATGGTTGTCTGGGGTTGTATGAGCATCACGAGCAAGTAAAAGTGCAATGAATTGCCACATACAACCATCAGAAATAATATGTTCTTTAAACTGATTGGATTATTTGGATGGAATTAACAGATAAATGAATTTATTAGGGAAAGAATAATGGAATGGACATAAAATCATTCATTCCTAAAATCCCTATGGCTGCCAAAAAAAATGCTCCCTAGAATAAGACATACTCTTCTTGGCATTTCTGCTGTGTTTATTTGCTGAGTTGTGAAATATTCATGCTTCAGTTCAGTGAGTGTCTCCCGTGGATGACCGTAGGTGATTTGTGGGAGACTATGACTGGGGACTCTTTACAAGCGCGAAGGCAAGAAAAAAATGTGGAGTTGGAATATGGACTGGTGGGGAAAGAGAGTGGAGAAAACAGTGTCATCCTTTTCTCTAAAGCCTGATGGCACATTCCAACAGTAGGAGTTAGGTTAAAACAAAACTTAGGGCAACAAAGTGAGTGTATATATAATAATATGCAATTTATATGCAGCTCAATTAAATTGCCACACTCTGAAATGCCCTAAAAAACAAATAAAGGCGCCAATTCCTTACCCTGATAGACAGAAAACATAAATGAACGTCTGAAAGGATAGATGAACAGATGGATGGTCTTGACCAGTGGGACTTACAACACGTGCCAAGTCCCTTCTCATGGTGGAGTGAGAGAGTAGCTGTAATCTGATCTCACTCTCCCACTTCCTGCAGTTCTGGACGTACTCGTGGCTGCCCAGGCTGTGTTTACTATGGTGCAGGGCAACAGAAAACCAAGGTTATTACAACGCTGTATTAGACCAATAATACCCAAGAGCAGTGTCAAGAACTTCAGCTCAGCGGTCAAAGGCTCAAACTGAAAATATTTGCCTGCCAAAAATGAATTTTATCAGCCACTAATGAACATACATTTTTCAATGAAGTACGTAAAACTTTGATGAAGGTTAGATGATTTGTGTCGAGACAACTTAAGCTACAGCCATAATTGTAGGCATGGGAAGACAACTAGGCAATTTTGCAAATTTGGGTGCACTAGGCTTTTAAAATCCTGATATGGGAGGGACCATTCCCATGTATCCCAGATTAGAGAGAGCAGAGAATTTCCATGGTCAAAGGCAGGGTGAGATAGAAACATCCAGCAGCTCTCAATCTAAAAGCATCTGAGGTCTAGCCAAAACAGAGAGGGAGAGAGAGAGAGAGAGAGGGAGAGAGAGAGAGAGAGAGAGAGAGAGAGAGGAAGAGGGATTCATGCATATTATATGAAAGCTAGTTTGTGTGTGTACATATAAATCTTTATGAGTGTATATACAGTACATTTATCCGTCTGTGTGAGTGTGTGTGTGTGAGTTTGTGAGTGAGTGCGTGTGTGTCTGTGTGTTGGAGTCTGTGTGAGCTTATTCAAGTTCATGTGCTGTTAATACAAACAGGCCTGTCTATGTGTTTATACGGGATATATTTGTGTAAATGTATACCACACAGGGACATTAGGTATTGTCTGTAATTGTACTGGAGTTTGTTTGTCCATGTTTGGTAGTCATCTATGCCACTACTGCCTTGAGCATTTGTGTGACTAACAAGTTTACTGCTTTGGGATACCACTGGCCTTCACCTACTTGGTGCATTATCCCCTAATTTATCAAATTTCTTAATAATCAAGTGTCACACTCATTGAGTCTTACTCTTTTATTTCTCTACATTTTGGCAACACAGAATGTTTTTGGCCTGGCAGCCTTCGTCGGTGTGTGCCAGCTAGTTACAATGTGCCTCCATTTGAGGAGGATAAGATGGGGCAGGTGAATGAAATCAATGATGCGTTACAGCAATAAACAATTTGTCAAATCACATCAATTCACAAAACGTCCACTTCCAGTTTTATGTCATCCATGATGTGGAAGAAATCATCTTGTGAATAAAAATAAATAAAAGACAGAATAGTAACGTTTGAATAAAAAAAAAAACTTTAACAAGTTTATTACCTTCAGGCACATTAAATGCATTTGAAAAGTTTGCCCAATTCTTTAGCAGCTTTACTTTAGATTTCTTAAAATATAGTACATATTTTTTGTTTGATGTGTGTGTGTATACTTACTTCTGCAGCACCTCCTCCTGGCCACAGACCTTGAGCAGGTAGCTGGAGAAATCGACCTGGTCCAGGTCATCATGGACCCAGCAGAGAGTCTGACTGATCAACAACTCAACTGGAGAACTCACTGATGGAGGTGGGAGGGGCGGAGGAGAAGCAAAGCAGTCCAGAAATCAAGAGGGACAGAAGGGCAGCCACATGAGGTAGAAAGGAGAGGGGTAAAAGAGGAAAGAATAAGGGGGGATAAAGAGAGAGATACAGAAACAGAAGGGAACAGGAGGGATTGAGGGACATGTAAGGGAAATAAAAACAAGGGAAAGGGTAATGAGATGAGATAAAAAGCTTTTAAACCAAAGAGATTAGCTGCTACACTTAACATAGCTTCAAAAAATTAAAGGAGCAGCAGGTTCAATTCTGTCCAGGCTCCTCAACTAACCCATACTATAAGCACAATGGAAACAGCATACGACAGGGTATACCAACATTAAAGGCATTCTTGCACTTCAGAAATTTTAAAGGAATTGAGGGAACTGGAGCATGTCAATCACCCGATTCCACACAGAGAAATTAGGAATTTTCTTGCTCATATACATCTCTGAGACATCCGCATGTGTATCCATTTCAGTCAAGTGGTCAGAGGTCAGGGGCCGCTACAGAGTCGTGTTCAAGGTCTGGTTCAAAGGCAAGCACACCACCGCGGGGAGTAAAATTGTGACGGGCCTTATCTTCCCCCTCCCCCCTTGGTTACATTTGGGATCTGTGTACTTTTTCAAGCACATCTCCAGGAAAATAGTAAACTATCATAACAATTTGGACATTAAGCTGACAAGCTTAAGTAAGTAATCCAATTAAGCGGCTGTTAATGGACACACTTTGCTGCTGTGGCAACTAAACCCGAGACTTCCCACTCTACTTTACGGCATAGTCGCTCTAACCGCTAGGCCACCCTGACATATTTTGACATGCTCGCATTTCACCTCAAATCAGACCTGGCCACTAATCAAAGGAATTACACTGGTGTCGTGTGTAACAATACTGAAACGGAGAGGGGATTTGAGGTCAGCTTTAGGTGTTTGTGTATGCTCCAGAATCTGATGTGTCCAGCTTGGGACGGCCTGGCCTTGCACAACACAGATCATTTTGCCTCGACAGACGGTTTTGGCACGCTCTTTCGTTCGCCTGTGCGCACACACAGGGAGATACAGAGGTACATACAGACACAGAGAAACACATCTGAGCTTCACTTGATACGCGCACAGGCACACAAAGACACACACACTCACACATGCACAGGGAGGGAGAGAGACCACCCCTGGCTCCAGCAATAACAAGCCCCCACCCTGCAGTGGAATGGTGGGTCTTTTCTTACTGCTTAGACCAGCGGCTGTACGTTCAGAACCAGAGGATCCTGGGGGGAGGTAGGGAGTGTTTTGAAACAAAGCAGTTGGACTGGCCACACCTCATTTTGTAAGTGCTCTGAGGTGGGTGAGGGAATTCCCAGTGTGGCATTTTTGAGGGCAGCAGTTCAAAGGCAAGAAAATTCCTCTGTTGCATGTTCTCGCTATTTCACACATGGTTATGGATGATGTTGAGGGCACATATGGGCAAAGGGGGCACACTAACACACAGCTGGGTGATCACGTGCATGCACATACATGCAGACACAGTCATACACACAACACGATACACTCTTGAGGACTTAGGGATGAAGGCAGGATGTTAAGAAGAACTACCACAGCAGCTCTGCACGACAGCCACAGCCTAGCTCACTAGCCAGAAATACCAGCCAATGAGCAACTCCTGATACAGGGCTCAGGTCCAATCAGGTTCCAGCATGGCGCACCATACATGACGGGAGGCCTGGTGAGGGCAAAGCAAAAGCCAGAAGTTGCTCAGCAAGAGTTACAGCCACAAGAACAACAAGCAGGGTTAAGACATAAAAGAGGAAGGATTTAATTCCCCATTGACTCATAAAGCAAACAGTGTGATTTCTGCCTCTGTGACATGCTTAGCTGTCAATTAGACCAAGAGGTGACAAAGAGATGAAGTGAAAACAACAAAACAAAATTAGGCCAGAATGTAAGCTAGTAGAGGAGATTTTTTAAATTTAAATTCATGTATACGCCTTAATTATGCCACTAAAGCCTCAGTGTGTGGGTCCCTTATCCAAAATGTGTATTCCATGCATTCCCATCCTTTGAACTCAAAAACGCCTGCACGCAATGCCACATCTCATAAGCATGTCGTCCCAGGGAAAGGATGCAAGCACCCTTGGACCAAGTAGTAATAAGATGCATCATCCGTCCAAGTTTAGACCAAACTGAAACAGTGGTGTCTGAAAATAAAATCTGAATTTAAAAAAATGACATTTAATTACAACCTGTTCATCAGGTTAATGAATTACAGCCCAATCCATAGTCGTCTTTCATGGATTTCATTTTGTGTACAGTGATATGTATTGTAAACTACCCACTTTAAGTCCTGCATTGAGGAGTTTTGTTCTCCTTACCATGCATGAATGCATTCACGTCATTGCGTCCTGCAAATTCCTGCACATTTACTGTACTTGGAGAATGATTCCTGGAGTGACTCCGAGAGCGTCAGCCAGTGGAGTGACAGAGATTCTGCCAGCTTCTTTTTGCCTTTACTTCTGAGGTAAGAAGTGAAAGCGAGACAGTCAGCTCCTCTCCAACAATCTCTCAGCTGCCAGACAAGAACCTGAGCCAAGTTCCCAGCGTTTCTTCCCTCTCTCCTTCTCCATACACCTTTTCCCTCTTTCACTTTTTGTTGAAGCACCTGCTTTACACTCGCTCTATATTTCTTATTTACCCTTTTCCATCCATTGTTCTCAATTTCTACATAATTCTTGCATTCCCTCTTCTTTGCACCTTTCCCCCTCTTTCCTTCTCAGAATAACTCTTCGTACCCCCTCTTTCTTTGCATGTCTGTTGATGCACGCAATTCTTGTTTTTCCTCTCTCTCCCCCTCTGTATTTCTTCCTGCTTCTTCCTCTCCGCTCTTTCTCAGCACTTCTTTTTCCCTCTCTCCCTCCATTGCCCTTCCTTGGCCACAGTATGTAAGGAATCCCCAGAAGCTTAGCGGTTCACAGCCAAGCCCTGGAAGAATCAGCCGTCCTCCTTTTTCCTCCTCTCTTCTACAGACAGATAAAGAGAGGCAACAGCAGAATGACAGTGGCAACGTTTCCATCCCGCAAGCAAGCCAGTTTTATGCACTTTTGAAACGTGGCAAAAAATAAAACGCAAGATAAGAGTGTATCCATAATCACGGTTGAACTGGATAAAAAAATCATTCTTTTAGACACGATTTACACCTGCATCTCATATCCAGATTGTATATTATGGCTTTGCCGGAACACATTTTCACCTGGTATTGATATGAACCAATCAAACGATATTGCACACGTCACATGTTTTTTATTAGTTTTTCCTTTTAAGATGTTGACCATCCCAATTTCTACATATGCACGCCTATGCATTTGCTGGATGTGGACCGGGTCTTTTACTACTGCTTTTACTCGTCAATTATGTCAATTATGGTCACAAAGCTGCCCAGACCGCCTCTGGAAGTGGTTTAGGCAATCCCTCCTCAAAGTGTCCTGGTCGCAATTCACACTTTTTTTTCAGGTCTTATCTCGTCTTGGTCATATCCTCACCATATTTTATGACTTGAAGCACAAGAACAGAGAGACACAGTTTTAAATGATGTAATGCAACACTGAATGGCACCACAACAGGTGAGTGACGACAGGTATGACATTCTGGAGGTTGTGGTGGACAGATATTTTACAAAAAAAACATTTCAGAGTGGCTAAATCTAGTTTTTGATTGTTGTGAAATGAAATAACCCATTCATTTAGGATGAGCATGTAAAGCCTAGAGGCCCCTGATTGTTGAACAATGAGAGTGGTACAATACAATACAACAGACTTATAATAATAATAAATTCAAACAGTGTTTAGGGTGGCGCCAGATAGAAGTTGCTTAAACAGCAGGAGGTTGTGAGAGGGAGTCAATGCAAGAAAGAAAAAAAAAGAAAATAGAGAGAGTAGGAGAGAGAGAGAGAGACAAGGGGGAAGAGACAGAGAGAGAAAGAGGGACAGAACAAGAGGAGAATGGTGCAGTTCCCATGTGACACATTAATGTGGACGGTGTCTGAGGGTGATGGCGAGGTTGAGACTCATAAGAGGAAAACAGAGAGAGAATGAAAGGGAGGGAGAGATGAGAGGAGGGAGCGAAAAAAAAAACAGGGGGAGGAAAAGAATTTGAGAAAGGAGGAGGGAGACAAAGAGAAAAGAAAGACTCAAGGAGAGATAAAGAGTGGGATAGAAAGGGAGCGAGAGAGAGAAGGAAAAGGTGAAAGGGGGGGACAAAAGGCAAAGAAAGGATGAGACGGATAGAGAGCGAGAGAGAACAAGAAAGTGAAAGAGGAATATCCCCCTCCATCCTCCTCTCTCTCTCTCTCTCTGTCCCTCTCTCTCTGTCCCTCTCTGTCTCTATGCTTTGGGGAGAACTGAGGCCCATTGTTCCTGGGAGCAGATATCAGTCCAACCAGAGGAATCCAAACACTGACTATGTGGGTCAACACACTCCTGGCAACATAGGACGTCAACCAGGAAACAGCGAAGCAGACAGCATGCTGGGAAATGAGGAAGTGAACAAGCAAAGTACCAGGGAACTGACCTGGGAAACTGGGATTGAACGGAGGGAAAACGGGAAGTGCGGGAACAGGGGGTGAACTGGGGCTTAATATAGGAAACTGCAGGGAGAGAAGGACTAGGACGCAGAATGAGGAAAGCAGGAAATGAATTTCCTGGGTCATCAGTGTTGAACTGTGACGCTGTACTTTGTGTGTATGGACTGGGTCAGTAGGGCAATTGGTTCCTGACATGCAGACGACAGACACACACACAGGGAGTGCTGAGGACAGTATTGGCTGATAGCAGCTTTAAAGGGACGGTAATATAAATGCTAATGTTCTTTATTTTTTATTGTAATCACTGGGTATATAAAATATCCTCAGACTGTGAGAATCTGAAGTCCTTTCTACACGAAGAGAGGCCTATCATTTGATTTCACGTGAGTCAAACAAGCAGTTTTGCTGGCGCTTAAAAACTACTGACACATGTAAGAGTGGAGTGATCGATCAGAACAAAACCCGTTTTTATTTCTCCCACCCCTCTTTGATTGGGTTAGGGTTAGGGTTAGCAACGGCACCTGTTATCCTATACTAGGCTTTAAAAAAAAGTAGCAACAGTAACTGTCAGCTCGTTAGCATAGCAGCATATTTGGTGCTGTTCCTGGATATAAATTCACCATTTTACCCAGAATTATTTTACCAATCTAGTGTTATATCAGAGAGGCGATCAAAGCTCTTCAACCTGATGTGGAGCTTTGGGTGGTGATGGTGTCAGATGTGGACTTTCTCACATCAGATCTTCTACTGCAAGCCTCCAAAGTGAAGGTTTTTAGCAAGCGAACTCTGCAGCGATGTCAGCTATGAAAGCATCAGTTAACTTATTGTTGCAGTGCTTGTTCAGTTCCACCGAGCAGGATGTTTTCACTTTGCTGGACAGCTGGTTGGTCTTATCAGGGTCCAGACAATATTGTTAATCTACCGGAAAACTAAAGCCCCCCCAGCCCTGCTGGAATATTTTACTGTAGAAAATGCAGCCGTCAAAACTCTTGTTACTTTATTATTTTATTACAATTACTGACTTTTATGAATTCTCGGATCTTGGTGGATAATGAAGATAGTAATCAAGAATAATACTAAAGAGAGGTAATAAAGTGAATATTAAGATCCATTTGGGCTTTTATGGGTGAGCAAATACTGTATATTGATATCAGCCTTAAAAAAAAAAAATATCATCTCTACGTGTCATCATGTATGAAAACGGAGCTGCTTAGTGTAGACAAAGCAACTGTTCAGTGTGATTGACACAAAGAGAGAAACAGGCCCAAACACATCACCAGACAGAGGGCGCATACAGGCAAATACACACACACTCACACACACACGCACACACACACACAGTGGCCTACTGCCGATCCTCGGGGACCCAGACAGACAGAAGTGAACTTGGTCACACAGTTGGGATTATACTTCAAACACAAAAGCCTGCTCTTGATTGGCTGCCAGCCTCCAGGGTGCTTGGCCTCAGATGCCAATACAAATGTCAGTCAGAGTGTAGTGGTGGCTGCAGTGGTGTGTGTGTGTGTGTGTGTGTGTGTGCGTGCGTGCAACATGGGGCAGGTCAGACAGTTTGGCATTGGACAGGCCATTCTAGAGGGGCGGGGATTGTGAACAAGGGGTAAGCCAATCAATTCTCCACAAACCCAGGAAAGGAAACTAAAAACCCTCATGTGCCCATGACACACAAAAAACCGCAGTCCCATTTTTCCCAACATGGCTATTCCAGGGTGAGGGCACAACCTTTACTGGTGTGGAAAAGGAACGTGCTGTACTTCCCACGGCAGAAAAAAAAAAAAAAAAAGAACTCGAAAAAGAAAAAAGGAGGTGGGGGAAAGGTGGGTGGGGTGTGGATGAAGGAGCAGAGCTTGGCAGCTGTGAATGCCGTTTCCTCCTTCAGAGTTCTTGTTCTTATCTACAATCTGTACAATCGGAGCGCCTCACTCTTAAAGGCAAAGGAATTTTCTTTTTGCCCTGTTTTAAAGGCAAGCTGCAGGGTTGGTGCACTGGCCGTACAGCAGATTCTCTCTGCTTCTCCTCTCATAATAATTATCTCATCTTCGGACCAAACTCTGACCTCGCTGGTTGCATTAAAGCTGAACATAAAAGAAAGGCTCATGAAAGTATCCATTAAAGACATGTCACTTTCTTCCATATGTTAGGATATTTGCACAACACTGTGTTTAGGAGGTAGTCAGAGGAACTGTTCTAATTCTGTTTTTTTTTTATCTTTAGTTATTTTCCATATGTTCTTGTGTTGAAATTGTTGACTGTCTTATGCTACACGCCCACCCTTTGCTCTATTCTTATATCCTTTATTTCTTTATTTTATTTTCCCAAATTCCTCATAGGAATCCAGATGTTGCTTACCGTCACAGGTAAAGGTTACGGGCTGCTGAGATTCGGATATCTCAATGGAAACCTTGACAGTGAAGCCACTGTCCCCTCCGCCGTCCTTCTGAGCAATGACGGGGCTGAGGACATAGCCGGGGTTGGTGGACACATCATCGTGAGGGAACCTGGAGCGCAGGCTGGGTAAAAAAAAAAAAAAAAATCACAACAGAGTCAGTGAGTATGACATTATTTAATTTATCGCTGTGTTTCTTTACATTGCTGCTTGTTTGTAAACAATAATAATACCCATGAGTGTTTTCTCGGTGATTACAGATGCACCTCTGAGAAATCTCATCCCTATTGCAGTACCTAGTACCCATAATCTTGGTAAAAATATCTTAATTGTGCCATACAGTAAAACAATTATCAATGTACTGTCTAAGAGGTTTTCCTCAACGTCTGGGCTTGATAGTCAGCGTTGCCTAATGGCCCGTGGCCAGTAAGATGCGGACTTAGGCAAGTAAAAGCCAATCTGAAGGCAACAGAGTCATTGAGGTGATAATGAGTCGATCCTCCAACCAAACTGTAACCTGGAGGGGGAGGGAGAGGATTACTGGATGACAGTGACAGTGTGACAGTTGTGTACTGTGCAGCACAGTATGGGGATAACAGGAAGGCTAGAAAGAAGACAAATGACACAAGGACATATACATAGAAAACACACAAAACCGATTAAAAACATTTACAGTCAGTTACAAACACACTGATCAGGCTATGAATACACGCCTGCAATTCACCATTTCTACTCATTTTGCTCAGTGAAAACAGCTCTCTTGTGCAGCACTCTGCCTGTGCTGTTTATCTGGAGATACTGTTGGCTTGGATGGCTGGGACAGATTTAGATGATTATGCAGCCTATTTTTGCCATTCATTTTGCATCTATATCCTTACAGGATTCCAAGTTACATTTCATTACAAACGATGCAGAGTTCCTGTTGACCACCAGGCGAGGGGGGAAGTTGTTGGGCAGATAGTGGGCGTTGCCGGTATTATTACAATGAAAATGGATTCCCTGAGCACAGCTCCATCACCGCTCCACCCAAACTAACTACTGGAGAGAGAGAGATTCTGTACAGGCAAGGGAACGGCACAGTGGCAAAACATGCAATTATGTGTATGTATGCATGCATGCACGCACACACATGCACACACAAACACAGCGTTGCACAGTGGGATAAAAAGGGGAATTTGCTGAAAACTACAGTTGCCATAGGAAACGCAAGAAATGTGGTCAGTCTTTTCTACATTGCTTCTTCTTTTTTTTTTAAGCGAATTAAAAAATGTTGGGATGGAGAGAAATTCAGATGCTGATGCTTTAATTTTACTCTACTTTAACAAAAATCCAAAATATTCTGTGACAAGCCATTTGAATCTGATTTTACATAATACCCCATTTATTAAAGGCAGAATGAATGGGATTTTCCAATTGCGGTGTGTAAACACAACATACACAACTGAGCTAAGTTCATAAAGCACTTTGGCCAATTTGTGTTGTTTTTAAAATGTGGCACAGATATAAATTTGACTATTTGCCTCTCTGCTCAAACAGACTCATTTGTTTCATGCAAGGAAAACACGCTGGGTGTGTGGCTGCAGAGGAGGCGTCTTACGTCGCAACGTCTTCACAGAAGGTGACAACTTCCAGGTTCTGTGCTTCTTCATCCTCCAGGGCGGCACGCTTTGTCACACCTCTTCCTTTTCCCTTATCCTGCAGGAGCACAGGTCACCAGGGACACACACACACACACACACACAGAGTCAGGAATGCACAAAAATACATACATAAAAGTCCATGTTTTCAGTGTTTAAGCAAAGCCTGATAAAGAAAAGCAGTCTGTGATCGTGTTGGTTTTACTAATCAAGTCTAGTTTTTTAGTTTATGTTGCATGTCCACCCTATGTGGACGTCATGAACCAGTTAAAAGTCTGAGCAGCTGTGGGCCGCTGTGCTTAACAACTTTACTGTGATTTGTGTGAAGGGACTGTCAAACAAGGCGAGAAGCAGCTTTATTAAAAACACCTCAGAGCTATGAATTCTACTGAGTGAATAAACATGTCAGCAGGGGCACAGGCTAAAACAAAAAGAAACACACACACACAAACACACACACACAGACTTGCAAGTGTTGTAAATCTCTATCAGCCTCTTTCGTGCACTGACAAAGGCGTCATATATTCATTTTTAATGTTTTTTTCTTAAATATTGATTAAAATTAATCTCACACACACAATCTCACTGACTCACACACTTCTGGAGCTGGTTTGTGATTGTTTCTGAAATGTGTTTAGTAAGCTGGAAAGGACAGAGTTGTGAGAGATGTAAACCTGCTTCTAACTTTCTCTTGTATTGTCAAATATGCTCCATGATACATGTAAAATATATCTTTCATTTTTGAAGTCAAATTCTTTGATTGAATCTATTTCGCACACACACAAACATTCCATGAACTGAGCTGCAAGAGTTGCAAATCACTTTCTCTTTTTGTCTTTCTCCCACTCACACACACACACCTCTGAGACAGCTCCCTAAGGAATTGCTCTAAGAGATTCCTGGAGTCAGGCTTGCTGCCGGGACCTGGCAGTAACACTCTGCTTTCTACAGCTGTCTGACTGCCAGCAGCCAAGGAATGTGCTTCCTGTTGCACAGGAAATGAGAAGTGAAAGGGACCCGCCCCTTCCCGCGCCAGGCTCACGGCCGTCTGCAAAAATGCTCAGTCATGGGTTGGAAATCTGACTGGAAATCTGTGACTCTGACATCACTCCCCACTTGGAGAGAGAGGGATGTGAAGGAAGCGAAGGGGAGGAGGGGAAGAAAAGTGAGAGAGGGCAAAAGAAATGTTTGGAATGTCATAATAATAGTTTGCTCCTCCCCTCTGAGACTTCTGGGAGATTTTGAAAGTTTTTTTTTAATGATTGTGTGTGTGTGTGTGTGTGTGTGTGTGTGTGTGTGTGTGTGTGTGTGTGTGTGTGTGTGTGTGTGTGTGTGTGTGTAATCCAGCCAACATGATTAAAGACGTCATTGATTAAAGGTGTGTAATAAAACCAGTAAATTATTGATCTGCTGTGTAAGATGTGACAGCTGTGTTTCTCGACAAGTACGAGTACGACGACGAGAATAAACCACAGGATTGTGACGTGTGTTTGTTTAGTGTTACCTCGTAGTCCAGCGGCTCCTTAGCGATCAGCTCGTTGCCTCTGATGTCGAATGGATTGTTCTCTGGGTTCTCTGAGGCTCGGAACGCGAGCACCACGCCCTCCTGAAGGGTGAAGCTGGCCACCACGGCGCCGGCGGTGCCATTTTCTCTGAAGCTCACCGACGTCGGGCCAGAAC
>OMLB01064006.1:22141-43617 GCA_900302555.1 Myripristis jacobus | reverse complement strand
ACTAGTTTTAGTTCTCATACTATTACTACTACTACTACTAGTTCTACTACTACTGCTGGTTCTAGTACTACTACTACTACTACCACTACTACTACCATTAGTAGTTCTAGTAGTACTACTAACACTATTACTACTACTACTACTACTACTATTATTATTATTATTAATCTTCATCATCATTATCATCATCGTCACCATGATAATTACAATAAGAAGTCAAAGAAGAATGTTAAAATTAGACTAGATAGATAGATAGATAGATAGATAGATAGATAGACAGACCTAGATACAGATGTAAAACACTGAATGATGTGGCGTGGAGCAGTGAGGCTGTGCTGCAGGAGCCCCAGCAGCGCGGTGAGGAGGCAGCCAGGACAGAGGAGCAGCTGTGTAGATGGAGGCTGCTAGTGGGGAACCAGAGGCTGCACGTCTGGTTTGAGTTAGAAAACAAGGCCTCTACTGTACCGTCTGAAAATGCTGCCTAATTTGGCAGTCACCACAAGAGGGGCATTCCAGTGCCACCACCGAGATGAGATGATAGAAAATGACAGCATGGGCAAAGTTACATTCAGATTTCGATTTTAATATTGAAATTTTCAAATATAAAAAAAAGTGAATAAATATTTTTGGGATACAAGATATGAAACACCTGTGGAACCACTTGGAAGGCAGAAGAAGTCTTTGGGAATCTTTTCAATCAGACGGAGCTGTTGTCATAGATATACACTGAAAACACTGTCACTTGGACAGGTGGGGACTCCCTCAAAAGCTACACCACCTCCTCCCCTCAGGGAGTACACCAACAGCACAACTACAGCGGGTAACTGAACCATTAACAACCTGTGATCCTCCATATCCAAGCGCGCACACACACACACACACACACACCCCTATTAACTTGAGGCTTGTTAAACAGGGCTGATATCTCTCAACATAACACGATCACATTTAGAGCATTTGAGAATCAGCTTAAATACAATTTAAATATTCATTGATTTTGTTCTTCAGTTTGTCTGAAAGAACCACTTCGTTTTTATTGGGAAATAATAATGAAAATGTAAGTATACAGTGCAGTAAAAAAGTTGTGAATTAAGAAGAAATTCAAGGCTTTTCAGATTTTCAAGCACTTACTCTGTCAATTACCTTTTTATTTTTAATAAACCTGTGACCTGTTGTGTATAGTCTTCAAATGTAATACCTTGCATGTACATACCAATGCAGTATTGAGGGGCAGATTATCACTGTATTACACTTTAGTGATTTTTTTCCTCCACCTCTATACCACAGAGATCAAGGTCATTATGACTCATACAACTGGTCGTTTCTCATTAGACTCTGCTGTCAGCAACCTTGGTTAATTTTTGATCGATATCGTGAAAAGGTGTACTTCAAAGCTGGAAAGATGGCATTAAGGTGCACTTAAAATCCTACAGTCTTACCATTAAAAGCAATACTACATGTCATTAAAGATAACAAAGCCCCAAATAAAGCATTAGATCATTTTCACAATGCAAACAAGTTGAGGGATAAGGGAGGTTTGAACATCTAAGGCAAACACACATTTCTTTGAACATACATTATGATTCACAGTGGCACATATCTCTACAAAGTCATGTTCTAGAGACACATCGAGAATTAAAGGGACAAAACAATGTTTCAAAATAGTGTGTCACTAATGTTTCAGAGTTTAAGCAACATGTTCGGAAAAAAAGTCTGAATCCCTTATGGGCTTTTGCATCCCGGAAGGGACACAAGCACAGCGTTTGGTATAAACTTGGTATAACACCAGATCTACCTCAATGGCTAAATGGCTAAAGTGCAGAATTACAAAAGTTTGCAGCACACATAACAGCTCTATCACACTGAATTTTGTGTGATCCAGTCATTATCCAGTTTTCAGTTTGTGAACATCACAGCCTACACCTGCCATCTGTCACCCTGCTGATAAATTAATGTTAGCACAATATTCGTGGGTATTTCCAAACTAAAGAAATACAAAATGTATAAATACAAAGCTAATTTAACAATTTCCACTGCAGTTAATATATTTGTTTGGAAACCCCCCCTCCAAAAAAACAAACAAACAAAAAAAACAGTTTTAACATGATGTTTCTACAATAGTTGCTATCAATGCAGTGTCACTGGCAGGCTCACTGACACAAGCTGCAGTGTGGGTACTCCTTTCTTTGTTTCCGGAGTGCACACAAATTATGAATTCTTACACAGCCAGAGACTGATATTTCAAGAATATTAGTAGTTGATAAATATTAGACTTGCAATTGTTGTTACATTACAATTAACTATTTTGGGAAAGTTACATTACCTGTATCACAAATTGTGACATTTTACTTTTTTGACATAAAGGTCAATAAGGTCAATCAATTGATGCCCTTTGCATCAAACACAATTCAATCTCTTTTCTCTATTGATCTGACAGCTCAATAAAAAAACCCAAAACAAAACAAAGAAAAAACACCAGCATAAATCACCCTGCCCAGCAGAGGGCTGAGCTAAAAACTACCCCAACAACCTCTACAGCCAAGTAATTGTAAACAAGCACGACTGTTAAAACTTATAAACAAGAGCACTTTCGAGCCATGTTAAGGCACAATTCTAAACTAAAACAGGCAGGTCCAGCCATGTTCTTTTTGCAAGACGAGAACAAAAATTTAAGTGTGACTAGTGTGTAACTTGTAAGTCATAATTCAGTCATAATTATAAGCCTAACTGTGATGTGAGCCAAGAACTTGATTCAACAACAGATGGCACACTGCAATGTTGGGTTTGGCCAGAAAATACAGATACAGAATATCTAAAATTAATGTTTTGTCATGATGCACCAACAACCTGTCAATACATTATTTAGCTGGGCATCTATGAGTAAAATGTACCTTTATTACATTTTTTCTTGCATAAATCTCACCTTGCTGCATGTACTGAGAATTTGCTGCAAAATAAATAAATATGGTTTCCAACAATATTCTTTCAAGTTAAGCTCTTCATTTAAGGCTTTTGATCCTACAGGGTCAATCCCAGCTCTCAGCAGCGCAGAGACCTTACACGGTGGTTGAGGCAGTGAATAGTTTGGGCCTCACAGTTTCCTCAGTGGAGCAGAGTGAGGAGTCCTAGTGGGAGGATAAGGCAAAGGGGCCAAGTCCCCAGGACAGAGGAGGCTCTATTCTGCCCTTTTTCTTTCTGAGCACAGCCCTCGCCCTTGTAGCCACTGTAGCACTGGCACTGGAAGTGTGCACGAAACCTGGCCAGCTCTCCTTGGCCAGGCTGGCCAGTCACCTTCAACCTGCCACCGTGACTGGTGATGCTATGGGTCACAGGGCTGAGGTGCAGATACACATCACTGTCTGATATTCTGCGCAGACAGCGGCCATGGGATCTGCACAGTGACCGACTGCACTGTTCAGCTGCCGTAGACACATTGAGCAGGTACCGACCCAGTGGCCCCCGCAGATATTCATGTAGGCCGGAGCAGCTGGCCTACAGGGAGACAGAAATGTTAACCCAAAACTTTTTAACACCAGGCAATGTGGTATTCAACAGGAAACAAGACGGCACAGTATGGTACTCACATTGCTGCTTGCATAGGTGGAGTCGCCCCAGAAGATGACACCTGCAGCTCCAAGTGCAACACTTTCACCAATGGTGGAGACCAGATCTGTCTAAAGTGCAAATACACACACAATTCAGTTGTGCAAAATCTGCATACACTCAAATGACTGATTTTAGCCCAAAATCTGAGCTCCATTCAATTCAACATTTTAAAAATAGTCACTCAGCTTGTGTGACTCCATAGGCTACTATAGTATTACATATTACTAATGTCATTGAAATAAACATTACCACAATGCATAAGAGACTTTTGCATAGTGTAGACATCACTTATTTTTCAACCAGCACTGGTAATTAATACTCATTGAGTGACAGCAGCTCTTTAGGTTTGCAGGGTTTTTTTTTGTTTGTTTGTTTGTTTTTTTGTTTCTTTTTTAAGTATTTCTAATGTCTGCTACCCACACAAAGGTGCCATGCATGTGTCACAACTAAATCATATTACTCCTTCCTTCTATGCCAATCTCTTTGTCAGGTAACCAACCATCACTTGGAGGACTCGTTCTATTCTAAAAATCATTTTCAAGTTCCCCTCAGGGATCAATAAAGTACTTCTGATTCTGATTCTGATCTTTGACTGATAACCTACTGACAAAAATGTCAAAATTTTACCAGTGAGTTTTGGGATGTAAGAGTCTCTGTGGCTTATGGCTGATAAAAATATATACTGTACAAACTGTGTGTGCAAGTGTTACAGAAACAAGGGTGATGTGTGGTAGCTTAGCGACCAACTGTGGTCTTTCCACCCAGCTGTGTCTTTGAGTGTCTTCGGACAAAGAATGAAAGCGTGTGGGTTTAGACCAGGAACAATGTGTAGACCACACAGGCATATTAAGGTTTCAGATGCAGCCACAGGCAACTTTGTGTGTCGCTTGACAGGTGACACTTGACACTTGTGCATGTAGGACTATATTTTCAGTATTTAGAAAACTACTGATTGCAACATCTTTGACACTACTGTAATATGAATTTGTGCACACTGCACAAATTCACTGAGAAAACAGATGAAATGGTAAATTGTTACTTTAATTATAAGGTGATGTAGCCAACTAACCTCAGTTAGGAGGGTCATCTCATTGGTATAAGTAGGACGGGTATAAACAAAAACAGGACGTGCTAGTCCATCTCCAGCAGATGCCAGGCGCATCCCTTCCTTGACCCGGTTACGGACAAAGTGGCGTCCAAACGTGGAAGAACGTAGTACTTTGCCCATATATACAGAGGGGAAGAGCGCTGTGCTCTCTGTCCACAGCCAGGTAAGTTGGTCATTGCGGACCACCTCTACATCAGGGCAGCGGCCTGTGTAGTTCTTCAGGCCGCTCCTGTAGTCATGGTTGTAGCAATCTGGGAACAGGTAGAAGCCCCACAGCTGATTAGGCCTCAGATTCTTGGCCAGTTTCAGAGTCTCCAGCATGAATTTCCGAGCTGACAGCTCAAATTCCTGCTGTGCAACTTTTCCCACATGTTCTGGAGACCAGTGTGGGTTTTTCTTTGCAACCAATTCACGAGATTTTTTTCGATACATATCTTTGACGTCCCAATTGCGGATCCATAGGGGGCGCCACTCCTCCCAGTCAATGACAGCCAGGCCTTTTGCGTCAGGCTCACGTATATATTTTTGCACACCTTCAGGCATCTTTTCATAGTGCTGAGTGAGACTGGCAACCTGTGGAAGGCCTCCGTTCACTGCAGTGCCATCACGCTCATAGTAGGGATACAACCCAAAGCGTTCCTTATAAAAAATTGTGAGTTTCTGTCTGACAAATCCCTCATTGGGGGAGGCCACAATCTGAAACTGATCCAGAGGGAAACGGATCCCATGCCGAGGGCCACAGTCCTCTGTTGGAGCATTCCAGGCAAGAAGAACTGGCTTCTGGGAAAACAACGGCCATCTTGTCTGCTTCAACTCTGCTGAACAAAATACTGTCCAGGGTGTAAACAGAGCCAGAAGCAGCCATGGCACCTGCCCAGCCAAGGTCAAGAGAGTGTGAAATGTAGATCCCATGGTCACCTTCTCTCGCCGTTTCTCCCCTTCCACTGCACAAAAGAAAGATAAATAAGTTTTATTAAATTCCACCAAAAATAAACACAGAAAAGTTCCAAATATTTCTATATTTCCAGGAATATGAACAAGTGAATGTACAATCCTAAACTTTGTTCTCTAACCATTAGGCATAATAAAAAAGGCTTTCAGCTTTAAAATATTCACTATTATATTGGTTTGAACACAGCCCTCTTTATGTATCCTGTAAGTTTACAGGATGACAGGTTTATAAACATGTCAAACAGCCAATTAGCTCCCTAGGATATGATATGAAGATGCTCATTAACTCTGACTGATAAATTGCCCCAGAAAGTTTGATGGATGTGTCAAGAATTAAGATTGGCAGTGTGGCTGTCTGTCTTGTGATTCTTCATTGCACTGTAAAACAGGTAAACAGTATTTTACAAGCTAATGTTGGCATGTTTAGGACTGGGGAATGTATCAGTATTATATCAATACTGTGATATGAGACTAGATATCATCTGGGATTTTGGATATCATAATGTTATGATATGGTAAAGAGTTGCCTTTTCTGGTTTTAAAAGCTGCAGTACAGTAAAGAAATGCAGTTTTCTGAATTTAACAAACTGCTTTGTTATTTGCCTCCATCTGATTGGTAATATGCACATTACTAATGACTGTCTATTGAAAATCTCACTGTGTAAATGATTTGTGAAAACACCAGTAGTCATCCTTACAATATCTGTGCAATACTGATATTGAGGAATTGAGTTACAAATATTGTGATATTTGATTCTGTCCATGACGACCTGCCCTTGTTGCAATGCCAAGTTTAGCCAGCCAGCATGCAGCTTTACACGAGATAAGTGATAAATTGGCTGGCCGTGCTCAGACTTATTTGTGCACTTTGTAACACTGAGTTCCTTATTTACTGTGGGTAACAATGTGATAGAAGCCATTTACCTGTCTGTGAAAATACTTGTATTGTGTGTAATCTAATGTTCTTATTTCATTATGTACCTGAGACTGCGTTGCCCCATTGTGGACAAATTGTTAAGGCATAGAGCTGTAATTACACTGGGTTGTGTTAGGTTTCCTGTATTCTTGTTACTTTCAGAAATCACTTTCAAGCCTGTACAGTCACTCAATAAAATCAGCAAACCCGGTGATGCCTCCTTTGTGCTCTAATTTGTACACCACAGTGACAACAACTTCATCACCAATGAAGACATAGTAAAAGACATTATCACCAGTAGAGGCACTGCAACAACTGTATACTTAATGCTTCTTTACTTAATGCTTGAATCTTGAGGCTGATTTACATGCATCATTGATTTGGATGGAGGGAAAGTAATACGCCCTGATGAGTAAAAGGTGGATAAAAACAGAAAAAAATACAGGCCTACCTGTGATAGGTCCAAGCCAACATTCAGTACAAGTTAAGATATATGAGGACAGATATTGTAACCACCTGCAGTCACCTCCAAGGAAGTTTAACAGTGTAGATAATGTACTGTTCAATAGGCGGAAAAACTACCTACGTAAAAGTAAAAAGTAAAAAAGGCACCTAGCGGTTGGTTGTAATACTCGCCATCTGCTGTACAACTCCAAAATCCCTCTGTTTATACGCTAACATCATTTCACTAAGTTGTCTCCAATGAAGGTAAATCTGAAGTTTCTATAGGTCAAGCTAGCCAGCCATCTTCCTGTTGTCCAGGCTGACCTGATCCGACGAGGCTGACGCTCAGGACTCGGGTTTGTTCCTCTCATGTGACTCTCAAATAAATTATCCGAAGGGGCACTTGTCCAACAGCCTGCCATGTGAAAAATATTAGCCATGCCCCGTTCAATCCATGTTTAATAATTTTAAATTGACGTTAACCCGTGTGGTGCCAGCGGCGAAGGCGGACCACTCCACACTGGAGAAATCACAGCGGTTTACTTCATTGAACTCACAACTGGGGGAGTCCATGGATTTGTAAAAGCCAACATTTGCTTATTTTATTTTGTATACCGATAAAATCTATTCTTTCACATAATTCCATTAATTTTATTTGATAGCTAGGCATTTTTGTGAACCCCATTGATTTATATGTGGCCGTAAAATACATCCCATTGGCCCTGTGCCCCCCCCCTAGTTAAACTGAGCAAATGGTATATTCTTCAAGCGAAACACGTCTCAATCCACTAGCTGGACTGACGGGACCAGTCCCACATGTTTCACCCCTGCCCCGTCACACATGCCTACTCCCTTTTTCAGCTTTGTGGGCTCTCTTTACACCCAAGAATGGGTTTCATATTAAAGAACGTTGGCAAATTAGGGCCAAATCTTAACCTGTGGAGGAGTGTGACAGGACGTGAATGAATGAGGGATAGGTCAGGATTTTCACCCTCAAAAGGAATAATTATGATGCTCAATGATAAACAAACAAATAAACTAATAACAAATAAAATGCTGACGACCGAGTTCCTTATGTGTGTTTATTTCAGTTAATTGCACTTTGAATTGTGTTGTTTTGTCTGGTGACCCTTGATGTCTTGTCTTTGTATCAAATGGGTAATCTCTATTCTATTCGATTAAATTCTATTCAATTCTATTCTTATTTTTTTTTATTTAGAACAAGAAGTAAGACTTTAACATTTCAAAACACCAACTATTTTGACTAAATCCAGTGTTAACTTTCATCACCAATCACCCACCAAAATGCAGGCATTGTTTACTGCCTGCATGTTGAGTTTCCCTCTTGCATGGTATCACATTAAAAAACAAAAACAAAAAACCATTAGTGTTGTTTTATCACTCTGACTGCTTCAAGCGTGCCTTCGGCATTTGGGCTTTCAATATCCCTCAAGTCTTTCTTATGATGAAATGTATTTCTCTGCTCTCACCTTGACTAGTTTTCTTTGTAATCGTGGAAGCAAGTTTTCCCATTCCCTTTTGCTTTTTTTTTTTTTTTGTGCATCGTTATTCTCCTTCTAGTGTCTGCTTGGTGTAGCTGGATGTGTTGCTTTGAACACACCAGACTGACTACAGTGGCAATTGAGGCTTGAGGTATTTTCTCCATGTTTATTAGGCCTTAATTGCACACCCCCACACATTTTACTTCAATAGCACATTTCTTTTGTATTTTCTGTAACTTTTAGTGTATCATAAGATGACCATTTACAGTCTATGCAGTAGCTTGAATCAGAATGGCAAACTCCCGCTGTATTTTTAAAAGGAAATTAAGACCTATCTTTTTAATCTGAGTTTTTATTTTATCTTTACATTCTCATTTTATTGTTTTAATGTATAATCTTACTACTAGCAACATTTTATATATTGTTGATTGTTTTTTTTCCCCAAATAAAGTTGAGCTGAGTTGAGCTTTCTAAGAACAGGCCTTCCCACAGTTTATTATTATTATTTTTTTAAATGACTGTTTACTCCAATAATGCTTTAAAATGCCACAGGGAGTCTTGCAATTCACATCTAGCCTGGGGGAAATCACCTGTTATCTACCAGTGGGATATTTAGACTCACAGGCTCTGCTGTAGATTGAAGGTCAAGTCAACAGGACCTCTTTACTCATGCTGTGAACAATGATAACTCAGGAGAAATGTAGTGTTGATAGGTGATAAAAGTATTATTATTAGTAATAATCAGAAAAAAATTGTCATTTCAACATAAATATGTCTTCAGATTAAGGCTCTTACCAGTGACTTCTTCCTTTCAAATCTTCCAGGATGAAAGTTGAGTATTTCAAGGTCTGGATGCTTATAAATGACACTTTGTTCAGTCCCTTTGTAATAACTTTGTGTGTCCTCCTCAAAGTGATAACAGGGAAAAGATTCATTCATTCTATGCTTGAGTCCAGCACTCTAGTCTTTAAATATCCAGGAGGCTCCACCTCTGTCTCTTGACCTACATGAACCTGTGCAAGAATCACTGGATGTAAGACCCTGCCTACTTTAGTTCTCATCAGTGGGAAGGAGCGCTTTATTATTTTTACCCTCTATGGTCGAACATTGCCAATTTATTCTGCATTTGTGTTGGGGTCCATATTATTCGGCTGACTCACACGCAAAGGCTTTATCTAGTAACAAAAGGTTGTGACGGCCGTTCATACATCATGGGTCACACTTAGACTACTCAGTGGCCAAGAAAGTAAACATTACTAATAGTTGATTGATAACTTTTTATTGACCTAACTAAGGTCATCACAAATCTGAGAGTTAATGTTTAGGCCAACTCTGAAAGATCTTTTGTCAGGTTTTTGATTATACTAATAAATTACTTAGAATGAATGTTTATTTTCACTTTAAGCAAATAATAACTACATGCACTTTTTCATAATAAAGTAAAAGATATGAATGGTCACCATAAAAAAAGTTTAAACATGGTTTGCTTTGAATATTAAAAAAAAGACTGCACTGAAAAAACAAACCAAAGGTCCTTTGCAGGGACAAATCTCTATTTTACCCCCATCACTGCGGTTCACTTCATTGACCAGCATATTATTACAGTTTAGTGAAAACAAACAACTGCAACAAGTAACTGTAATTTCATGTCTCCCCTGACTCAGTGCTTGCTCAGACAAAAAAAAAAAAAGGCACCAAAAGCTGTCCAGTGAAAACATTTCATAAAGGCAATAAAGTGGAATGGATTTTGGCACAGCCCCTTTTATCCTCTAAGGACAGCAATATCACAGACCGCTTTGTTCAAAACCCTTTCCCATGAAGATCGCACTGGAGAACTTTACAGACCTTCATGTCTCTCTTATCTGCATCCCTCATTAACAGACACACACACATGCACACACTCCATCCCCCAGTGCTGGTTGCCTCTTGCAGCTTCCTATGCAGATGGTCCTTTTCACTGCCGGTGGAGGTCAGGAGTGTGATTTCAGCAGTGGACAGGCCCAGGCAGGTCATGTCACCGTTTTATAGGTAACCCCTTTGCCAAAGGAGGCGAATTTTCAGCAGGTCTGTGGCTTCAAAAGGACATTTAACAAACAGTTCTTTTGATGTTGGCTGATAAAGATCACGCAGTTTCATTGTGGCATGCTGCATGCAACTTTGCTTTCAGAAAACAGATTTTCTCCTGAAACTTCCCTCCCAGCATCTCTGCCCTCATGCAGGACATTATTACACTCACGTAGACCAATAAATACCACTATGCGTAAAAACTCCACTTCACTTCAACATAGCAGGCTGTTAAAAATGCCTTAGTGATAGTGAGAGAAATACACACTATTGTACAGCTGACTGAGCGCTGAGTCAAGGTGGAAACTTTAGGGTACAAACCTCGCTTTGTTAGAGTCCAGTCTATTTTAGACCAACGCCATGCTCTGACCTCCTCCTATTAACACCAGTTAACTGGGTATAACTGCAAATTACGACCAGCATTAACTGATGTACGACAAAACTGAGAAGACATTGTGCACATTTCAGACTGCAGTTGTAGCTCAATGTCTTTTTTTTCCCACTTAATCAGACACAGAATATCAAGACTGTTATTACCTCTATAGCTACAACATTCGAGACTAAGGAAGCCTCTTGGATGAACAGCCACACTGTCTTTGAGTTATTACTTGTGTATAAGTCTTTCTAAAGTGCTAATACTTCTTTGAAAAGCTTGAGCTCACTGATCTTTCGTTTTCGGATAGGTTGAAACGTGAATGATTCTCATAAGGAAACTAGAAAATTGCAAAAATGTACCCATTTCAGGATGTTTACTTTACAGATGTAGATAACTTGTGTACAGATTATTTTTATTTGTATTGCACACTTATAGAATACATCCAGAAAAAATGATATGATGGTCATTACAAAAACCAATAAAAACTCCTAACATATTTGGAGCGTTCTTGAAACCAAATGTTTCTCTGGTCAAAACACTTTTTCTCTAGGAACTTCAAATCCCCAGAATGCCTTGTTAATGACAACTGTTATCACAACTAGTACTAAAACAACCAAATGTACCTCCGAAATATGTCTGTCTTGGTCCTGTAATCCAATAGTCTCCCAAGAACATGTGATCAAGTGATAACCTGCAAAATGAAAGGGAACTGGACATCAGCTTGTTTTCATTACTTGAGCTCAGCAGATTAGAATATTTCATAAAATTTAATTTGATGTCATCCCAAATGGGGAAACTTAAATGTCAACGGTTATTCAGGAGGCTGATAAACATAGGAAAATTTAAAAAACCCTTAAATAACAGGGCCAGCGTTATGTTTCTAAAGGCCTCAGTTTTGTGAAAGATGCAGATAAAACATGTAAACTCTGGTTGCAACAGAGGACCTTTTACTGCTAAGAGGCAACACATCACCCTATAACTTGAGGACTCAAAGACACCCTTAAATTCACAGAAACTAATGTGCATGAAAGAGAGACCATGACACAGTTTAGCATTTCAAGTTGTAATTAAAAAACAAAACAAAAAAAAAAACAATGCAATTTTAACAGTTGTAATAAATTAAAATTGAAACATAATATGCTAAAGCATCAAAGGAAACAACAGGATCTCCTTTTGGACTCACTGCTGCTCTGTAGATGTGCGGCTCTGAGGTCTGGCCACACCAAGACAACTCCAACCAGTCTACCGCACACTACAGTATCACATTAACCCACTTCAGATCTTGTTGGCCACTGATTGTCAACTCTCTAGGTGTCGTTACTGATAAACAGATCCAGTTTCATGCATATTAAAGCAAGCCATGGTGGTATTGTACAAATAAAATGTGCGTTTTAGCGCTCTTGCTCTAAATTCTCTGGATGTACTCCTTATCCGTGACGAAGCTCAGCCACTGATATTAAACCACTAAAAACTGAAAGAAAAAACGATCATCAGTTTCGATTCAGCGTTCAGCATGACTTGAAATTCCCCTTGAGGCCAAAATTTACGAATCAAGACTAGTACAGTTCTACTTCCCACAGTTACACACAGAGGAACTTCTTACATTGTCCTTGAACTTGTTGAGTTCAATGAATCAAACCAGAAAAAGTCTGCTACAATACGGCTAGGACTCTGCCGCACTGCACCTCCTGTTCATATACACACTCTCACACACACACACAGACACACACACACACCTGTGAACTGTAAACTGACTCGGTATTGCTGACCTGGAAACTTTTTATGTCCTTCTTGTCATCGCTATCTTTCAGCAGATCATCAATTCCCATTAGTGACCTATTCTGTGTTTAACTGCACACAAGCCAAAAACAGATCACATGCAGAGGCCCAACACACAAAGTATCAGCCTGTCCACATAAGGGCATCATATATATCAAGAGATCATGGTGTTTTGTAGGAGGGTTCAGGTTTCCAGCTCTAGGGGAAACCGCAGGACGGAGTTGACACAGTGGCTCGTCTGAGAATGCTCCTCAGGCATCATCAAACTTCACAGAGGACAACCGGAAAATCTACATGGATGCAAGGGTGGTCCAGCTTTATAATTCCCTGAAAGGATAGAAAAGGGATTTAAAAATTATTTGGAATGATAACACTGAAAGAAATGTGTCAGCGAGTAAAGCCTTAGTTTGGGATTATAATAATAATAATAAAAATGACACCTGAGGTATTAGGTTTTTTTGAATCCTCTTCAGCTTGGCTTTTTTACGCCCATTTTTTGTCACAATTGTCTCTTCATAGAACTCATGGGCCAAGTCTCCGTCCTCATCAAAATACAAAGAGCTGCAGCACATCAATAAAAATAAAAATAATCAGTTACTCACTTAAGTTAATACATGAATAAGCAAATACAACACAGAAATACACAAATATGACATGTAAGGATGTTACATAGGAAAACTTGAATTAAAAAAAAAAAACTGCAAGCGAGTGCTCTCCTCTTCATATAAAGCATGAGCTAGGGAGCTCTTACATCACAGCAGACAAATTAACTATATTAGGAAATCCAAAAAAAGAGCAAAATACATCTATTTTAGGTAACTACTCTTTAAATAAACGAGAACAAAATGAATACTTGGTATTATTGAGCAGTCTCTACAAATATGCCAGAATCTCCAATCACGTCACAGTCTAGCAGTCTACGAGGAACAGCTGCAATAGTGTATGGAAAACCTTTGCCATATGAAACGTGATGAAGCCTACATGCTGCCAGGGCTATATTTACCTTCGTCTAGTAAACACAAAAGGTGTTGCATTTTGGAAACTTCGAAGTCTTGCCAATGACTGCTCATTTCCATCTTTGGTTGGATCTTCACCACTACCTGAGCCAGAAAAAGGCCAATATCCCTTGGATTTGGAGCCGCTACCTCCCATCTTCAACTGCAGCACATTATTTTCTTGGTCACAGGACTCCCAGTAGTGGTAGCTTTACTGTCCAAGATGAAATCTGACCTCCAGATTAGGAAACCTATGGAAAGCGACACAATGAAAGAGCAATTCAATATGTCTTCTTTTTATTTAGCAAACAAAAATATGATCTTATCTGAGATCAAAGAAGGAAGGCTTTGATTTCAAGTTAGGCGGTTCTATCTCTGAAACTAGAATATGACAAATTAGACACATTAACCTACTCATTATGTTACTTTGTATCTTAAAAAACAACAACAAAATAAATATGCCATTAAAACAAATACATGGGTCCCTGTTAATTCAAATCTACTTTCCCTGAGACAACAAAATGACATTTGAACTCCTATGCCCAAAAAACCAAAGACACCATTGTGTTAACTGCTCACTCTGGCTATATGTTATCAGAGCGTTTTCCACAATACTCTGCTACTAGCGTTAGGAGCAATTGTTGTTTAATGCCCAGGTTAGGTGGCTGAAAATAAAAGGTTATAATACGGTCGAGTAAGACTAATAATGCCCTCTACCTGTTAATGTTAGCTAGCAAGCTAGTTTCATGACTCTGCAGTCAGCTAGTGTCATGTTGTACAAACGCAGCTCTGCTAATGCTAACGTTACCTACCGGGCCAACTTATAAAATGATTAGTTGGTGAAGTACGACATAATTTGAGAGTTCAGCTCCAGGTTAGCGTGGATAATGTTAGGAGCAGGGTTTCGTCGCACAGTTATGCCAGTTTACGTTATCAAACTCCTACTGTTAGCTGTCATTAACATACTGCTGTTGCCTTATGTGAGTAGCATTAGCTAGGTCAAACTGTGTCTGCTCATCTGTTTAGCCCATGAGACGTTCACTAACGTCACGGGTACAAGAGTTAGCCGGCTGGATAACTGACTGATGTGGCAACCAGCTTAATCAAACACATACCCAAAGAGGCCTTTTCATCCGCTGTCAGTTCGCAGGTGTGATTTTTTTAATGGTCTTATTGTCTTGCTAATTTGCAGCAGCAGAGACCTGAACACAAACAGCTAACTATGCTTGTGCTAACCGGATGCTGTTCTGACGCTGGAGAGCAACCACACGATGCGCTACCGCCACCAAACGGGCTGGAGGGTGAACATGAACGCAACACGCAGTATTTGGACCGGGTTAGGGTTCGTCGCACAGTTTAAACACCACCACCACCACCACCACCACCAACAACAACAAATGTGTTACAAGCAGTCCTGCATTCAACAGATTACTCAAATAAAATACACAAGTATTAGCATTAAAATATACTCAAATTTGCCACCGTAAAAGCACTCATTATGCACATTTCAAGTGCCCAATTTCATAATCTTATCCTGTATATCATATTATTGGACTATTATTATTGATGCATTAATGTGTTCATCACTTTAATGTTGAAGGTGGTAAAGGTGGAGCTAATTTGAATTACTTGATTTACTGCTGGGTAGTGTTAATCTATTAAAAATACCCTAATTTGCACAACACAACACAGCACAACACAACACAACACAACGCAAAAAATCACAACATCAAACAACAAAAACATGCCAGTCAGCTCTAATGTGTGAAGAAATATAAAAGAGAAATGTGCTTATTACACAAAATTTGTCCTATTATTTACAGCCCTTTAATTCAACTCAACAACCTAACCTTTCCTTCATTGTCTCTATTGCAGACTATATACTCTGAAGAAACTGAACATATGCATACATCAGTTATTTTAGTATTCCTTCCACTTACGCTTACTTTAATCCAGAGAGTGAAGTCCATCCTCTATTGGTTATAGTCACTGAATCAGATGTGTGGTGCTTAATGTACAATTTAAAATAACCAAAACAGTAACTCCCACAGACATGTGATACGTTATTAGTTTAATTAGATAATTAGATAATTAGATAATTAGAATACAAACACTCTTTTTCACAGTCCAGCTTACCCCCAGTTCATTTCACAGATACATTAAAGTGCCAAAATTTAGAGGGAAGGTGTCTGAGAACATCTAAATATTCACTTTATAAATGACAGACAAGACAAGATCTGTGGATAAATAATCTAGTCAAGCAGCATGATTTTTCCAAAGAGAGTACTGCATCTGAGTTATCTTAATAATCTCCTGAATTCTGCCCGCTCAATTCTTCACCAGTGTCCACACTGTTGGAGGGCACTAAGTTTTATGATGACTGACATAAAATCTAACAGCACTAAGGTCAACTTTGCTTCATTAGGTCATTTTATCACAACAGTATCAGTGTCAGACCTTTTTTCCTTTGTTTTTCTAGTGCTGTACATTTTTTACTGATCCATGCTGCCACTCAAAGTCGCAGAGGTCCGTACTTCAAATTTAACCATGTGAACCAGCTGATTGTCTCTGGCTGCAGACAAAATCAACCAGGGGTAGTGATTCTCGCCATGGCCTGCTTCATCTTGTCTCTGGCAAGAGCGTAGCGCCTCACAATTTGCCGGACGTGCTCCTCTTCCTCGCGCTGCAAGATTCGCAGAAAGTTGCACAGCTCAGGAAGGCTGAATGCATCCCACTGTGGGAGAGAGCGATTTCAAATTACTGACATTTCATGTACAGTTTAGTAACATACACAAACCGGCGCATAATATGAGCTCATTGTCTGTGCAAAATGTTTTGATGATGAACACTTACATTTACATCTCCTGTTTCATTCTCTTTCAACACCAGACTCAGGGCTTTTTCACTGGGACCGGCACACAGGCGTAGGTGGAGGGGACGCTCATCATCAGACAATTTTCGCAGGTAAACTGAAGGGTAAACATATTTATTTGTTTGTATTTAACTAACTTTCTGTCATTTGTCCTCATATATTTTCTTGATTTACAGTAACTCTACAACACTCGGGGCTCTACCTTGATTCTGCCGTTCAGTGCGTTCAAACAGGGCAAACTTTGCCGGGTTGTCCACCACAGTGAACTTGTTGAGCAATGCTTGTATGACTTCACGTGCCCGGGTTTGGGAGCTTATATGCAGGTGCTTTGCAGTATCTTTAGGGAGGTAGAAAGATGTCCGGCGTTTTTTCAAGCGTTCCTGTGGGCCTCCTTCCTGTGTCGAGGACAGTTTCTTGGGAGGCGGGAGGGAAATGGGTCGAACTAACTGGAACTGCACCTTGATGAAACCCGTGTAGGAGCCATCTTTATTCTGTAAGGCAGAGAAATATCCATCATAAGACCAAATGAAAGGGTTTCGTGCAATAATACAACTAAAATACAAAAATTCACGCACTAATTTCGTCCATGCCTACATGTTTAGAGTAGAAAGTTATTAAATAATGATTCACTCACAACCACCATGTAGAGACTGCTGTTGATTTGAGCATTATACTCCTTCACCTTCTGCTGAATTTCACCAATGGTCAGCTCTTGCTTTCGCCAATCAATTTGCTCATCCTGAAAAGAGGTAATGAAAGCAAATTTGCGAACAGAAAAAAAAAAAAAATCCAAATTAGTCACCAGCATGAAGATTTGAATGGTTCATTTGCATAAACCATACAAAGACTAAAGAAGCTTTGCACAGGACTGATGAATTCTCCCAGGGCCTCACCGTTGAACTTTTGGCTTTGTAAAAGAAAGATGTGTGTGCAGTGAAAAAACGGTCCAATTCTGAGCCTACATCCTCCTGACCACCAAGAGTGCGACATGCTGTGCTTCCCCAGGTCATCTCAGAGGTTCAGGTGAACGGGATTAGTGGCTGTCCTCTTCAGATTTTGTCATCAAGACTATCTTAGAATGGTCTCTTACACGACAGAAATCATCTTCTCGCAGCGCTGCTCTCCTCTGCCTCTCTCTCCTCTCTGGAGAAAACTAATTGTAAAACAGCTCTTTGGGCCCGGGTATACCCACTGGCCCCTCCCTGCCAATAAAACCTCATAAAGGTGTCTGCAGCATCCCACCTCCATTCTGCTTAATTCTAATCTTTCTTTTCACTGCACAGTCTCATCCATGGTAGTGTTATAAGTCAATCGTTTTTGGATGTTTTTTTTTTTTTTAATTTTACTTGCAAAGATGGTCTAAAAATAGACCTCATGGGTGTAGATGCTGGCCTCATTGTTTGATAAGCTGCCCTGGCCCATGAGCCGCTGCTGTGTCAGAATTTTGTGGCTCTGAAACAAGGGCAGCTGTTTTATTGTGAGGCTGTTCAGTAATCCCCTCCCCTTAGCTCTCTCCTAAATTACTCTCTCTCCTAAAAGTCTACATGCCTTGACATGCAAGGAGGTAATAAAAGCAGTATCTTTGTGGACATATGGCTCACTGACGCTCAGCTGACAGCAGAGGACAATCTGGTAGCCTCCATCTGCCTTCACCTTCCCACCCACTCTGATTGGACACAAGTTATCTGGGCCAGCACAGTATGGGTCTCACGTGTGTGCGTGCGTGTGTGTGTGTGTGTGTGTGTGTGTGTGTGTGTGTGTGTGTGTGTGTGTGTGTGCAAGGATTGTGTCTCTTTGGCTTCACAGAGGTACAGCTCGATTAATGATTCAGTTGAAGAACGATTTTTCTCTTTTGTAACGATTCAATTTGAGTTATAAACTAAGATTTCAATTAATGGTCTAATAACCGAAATGTTCTATCCATTAAATACGTATGTGCAGTAATGTAAGGCTTTTATACATATTACATATTTTTTATTTTAAAAAAATATTACTGGCAAAACAGTTAAATTCACAGTGTTTTGTTAGACCACCACAATGTGAATGATTTAATTCAAAGCATTTCATAGCATTGCAAAATCAGAGTGATTCATTCCATTTATTTCTTTTAGTAGATCGATGCTGTTGAATCTGAAGAATTTATAACTGATGCATCAAACACAATGAATGAATTGTTAAACAGAGAGTGTGAGAGAGGTAATAATGCACAACAATGTGAAAGAGACATTGGTGCTGATTTGGTTAAAATGAAGTTTGCAGAGTGATTGTAATCGAGGTGGAAACATAGAACTAAAATATATGACTAGCCTAGCAAGCAACAAGATAACTTCATTTTTAGCTGAAATAACTTTTGGTCTGTGATTGGCCAACTTCAAAAACTCTCCATACTCAAAGTTCCCCATGCTGTCTCTCTAGAGTTAAATATAAAATTATCTGTAGTATTTATAGCTTACTTTTCACATCTTCCTCAATTTTACTGCAAATTCTCTGCACACCTTCTCCCATTCCATCAATGTTTATAAATAACTAAACAATTCCAGGAAGACAGCATGGCCTCTACAGAGAAGTGCCTTTGTTAAAATGTCTTAGGTGATTCCTCTAATCCTTACGTCATCATGCCCCTTACCACGTTTGTGTCTGTCTCTATGGTGTCCTCGGAGAAATCCGCCTGCTCTGTTGACACACATGCATCAGTGCTGCAGTCCAGCTGGATGAATGGTCGGCAGCGGTGGTGGCAGGTGTATCTGCAGTCTAGGAGACAGAGGATACGAGAGAGAGAGCGAGAGAGAGAGAGAGAAAGAGAGAGAGAGAGAGAGGGAGAGAGAGAGAGAGAGAGCATTCAACACTAGAGGGTGTACAGAATATTTGGTGTGCAACCCAAACCCTCACAAAAGTAAAGAATGATATATTGTGGGCAAAATGACTCTGACAATACCTCTCGTCCGCAAGCTAAAAATTGTTCAAATTTAAGTGATAAAATGAGAGACTTAAAGCTGATTCTCAACTATTCAAATATTGGGCAACTGCTCTTGTTTTCTTGCTACAGCAGTTCACTGCTTTGTAGAGTTATTATAAACGGCCCCTAACATATCAAAGCATTAAGTCAAATGATATGGGGAAAGAAAATATTCCCATGCTCTAGCTGTCCAAAAACGTGAAAGCATGAAGCTTCCCAGAGCTTCCTACAGATTGGGTTTTCCTCTGTGATAAAGTTTCTCCTGACTGGAAAAAAACAAGGGCAGTCCTGCATCCCAGCGATGTTGGAACTTGGAAAGAAATGACAACAATAATAATAACAATGAACTCCACAGCCTTGGGAAATTACTTAATTCCTATGACATTAAAAAGTACTTATGACATTTAATTTGAGGGTATTTTCAACCATTCTCAGAAGTGTAATGATTTTATCTCCGTTCAAGCTATGGGGGAAATTAGTAGTGACAAACAAGCATTATGGTTTATATTGCCTATTTTTAATCTCCGTTGCAAGTGTATGGTGATTTGAGGAAGGGTAATACTCTATTTCTCTATTTCTGTTTCATCCTGACTCATGCAATGAACATTTGGCCGCCAGTTGAGTTTCTTTATTGCTTTGGTCAATCCCTAAACTGAAAACATGTGTTTATGAACAAATAACACCAGCACACACCCCACACAACCATCAAATCACACACCAGCATACACACACACACACACACACACACACACACACACACACACAGAACAAATGTCTCATGATGGCTGATGGTACTCACTGGCACAGCGTAAACTCTGCTTGTAGAGACCCCAGATGAAGTCTCCACACAGGTCACACCAGGTGATGTGGGTGTAACCGCATGGCTGGAAGTCATGGCCATCATCAGCCTCTCCTGCGAGACCCAAGGGTCCCTCAACGCTGACACTGTCTCCAACCAAACGGACCACACTGAACTGGCTGATGGGATGTTCTGGGTTTAAGGGCAGCGGGGCTGTTGCACGTGCTGCCGGGGCAGCCAGCTCAATGCGGTCATTTGCACTGAGGTCCTTCAGCTCAATCAGCTCACATTTAGACATTTTGTCCCTGACACAGAGACTGACATGTCATGTGAGCATGCAGTGTTCAGGGTGAGCATGGGTTTGGATCTGGTCCCAGGAGCACAACATTAACCTTTACACCTCCACATCTTTAATGAAGACCTCAAGAATGTCAAATAATGATACAATGCTGCCGAAAACAGCATCGACTCCGTTTCTTGATTCAGTCTGTTTCCAGCCTGGTGCGCAGCGTGGAAGAACAGGTGGCCACAGAGTCCTCAGGAGCTGTAACACAGTCATTGTTCCAAATCACAGAGCATTTACTCGCTCGGTGCTTCACTAAACCACTCCTCAGTATAATCCAGCCATCAAAACGTCTGGATCCTACTGAGGGCAAAAACAAAAACCCTGACATATTTAAATCAGTATCAGTTCAGTCAACATACATTTATGAAATCCATTTCTCTGCTGTCATAGCATGGACTTCACAAATGAAAAAAAGATTAACCTTTATTATATTGATGCGAGGATTCATAAGATTACATTAAAAAAGTGGGACAAGATGACTGGTTTAATCCTGCACAAGCTGGGGGAGCTCATATATGCTTTTATATGAGTGGCAGTGGAGGGTGAGGGTAATTCTGGCTAGGGGAGCTTTCACAGTCAGCCAGCACTGGACCAATTCCATTTTCATTCATTAAAATCAGAACAAATGGATAGTCCCACCCAGACAACACTAAAATATAGATGACAACACTCATCATCATACATATCTGTCCACATAACTAAGGTAAGCCTTAAACCTGTAGGATTGACGCTTTTAAATGTTTTTTTTTTTTTTTTTTTTTT
>OMLB01064006.1:0-16691 GCA_900302555.1 Myripristis jacobus | reverse complement strand
TCAAAGTGCCAAGCCTGTCTACCTTCGAATTGGACAAACCAAATCAGAAGTTCCCAAGACATAGTTAAGAAAACTGAAGGATGTCCATAATCATGGGGAAAATATAGCACACAAAATAGCAGATAAGGAGCCAGTAACAAATTAAGTAAAATGTGTACAGTACTAAGAGTTTGAGGCCTTTGAGCAAAAAGCAGACCCCGCAAAAAATGGAAGAAAAAAAATAATTCCATCGGGAATGATCAGCTGTGTTAGATTATCCAGTGTTCGCATAAAGTTAATTAGTACCCACTGCATCTAGCCTATGTATCAACGGATGAAAGGGATCTTCCCGGATCTAAATACCTTGAGGTGTCGTCACAACACAGAAACACAAGGCTACAGAGAACAGCACAGACCTAAAGTCCCTAAGCATCGCAGTCCGACACGGACACTACTGAAAGAAACTACACACACTGCACTGCTTTAGAAGACACACCTCTGTGAAACGCTACCACATAATGGCACTGTCAGTTTGGTAAGGCTGTCACATAACCTGACTCGATCTGCCACAGTCGGTGGTGGAAGTGGTAAAATGTAACCGGCTTGGTGACTAGTAGCTACACTGACTTGAGGTGTTGTACACTCGGGTTGCACAAATGCAATGGCTCCTGGGTAACTGTTCTCAGCATGTCTCTCTGAAACTAAGCCAGACTTTATAAGCAAAATGTAACAGTCAAAGCATGGAGCATGTAGGTGGACTCTGCAGTGTTGCGTGAAATAATGGTGGGGATACTTCAGTTAAAAGTCAGTGTGGAACAAAAAAACAAAACAAAACAAAAAAATCACATAATAAGCTCTTGCAACTGAATTAGCAACAACAAATCTTGGTTTGCACTCTATTTGACCCCTGCACTTGGTGCTTTTAGTCATAACGCTGAATCTACCTTAAACTTGTGTTTTGAGTTTGACACCAACTGTCTCGATGCTCAGTAGTTCTTCCAACAGATTGTAAAAGGATGTGTTGACATAAATGCTAAGACTCAAGACCCCTTTGTGTCATTTAAGGCTAAAAATTAAAGAACACAGTCCGAATCCATGTCCCAGCCCGTGTTATCAAAGGCTAGCATGAAAGTACATTCATTTTAGTTTAAGGATTCTTTGAAAGAAAGTAAATTTGTTTCCCCGGCATCAATGCAAGGGTGTGTTTATCGTCATGAGAGTCATCATAATAATAAACCATCTCCCTAAAACCACTCCCTTGAACCAAAATCTGCACACTGCACAGTATTAACTTGCAATATAAACAATGATAATGACCACTATTTACAAAGTATCAACATTTTCAGGTATAGTATTGTAATCAAAACATCCAGATCACATGATATCCTTTCCAACAGGGGATGCTACAATGTCTATCAAATTGCTAATGACTAAAATAAGCTCTCTGGAAGCTTAATCCAATTGTTAAATCTTGAAGGATTTTCTCCAAATATATATAATTGTCGAGTGAATTGTGCTAACAACTGACACTACATTCAATAGCCCCTGTGAGCTGCTTGTTGCTGTGCTAATCTATCATTTCCCCCTTATGTATTTAGTACCGTTCCAGTCTTGTTTATCAGAGGGGCAAACTGCACTGAAGAAGTCCTGTCCTGGACTACGTGAGTATGCAGATCACCGGGGCTACTACCTGCAACAGCGGTATTCACTATTTATTTACTTTTTTGCTTGCACTTGAATGGTTCACAATTCACAACCAGCTTCACAATATATTATGAGAAAATCCAACATGAAGCCTATTTTTGTAAAATCAAATGATTCCTTCTCAGCACAGTGGAAATAAACATATTTGCATGGCGAAGCCTTGTTAAAAATACAGCCCGATAGGCTGCGCTTGGAAAGCCCCTTTAAAGATTGAGCTGGTCCCCATGTGACAAAAGTCTGTTCCTGTCGTCTCTGTAGCTTTAGCTGAACAAATCTGAGATATTCAGCATAAGGATTTGTTAACTCTGTCCTCATAACTTCATCAACTTATTTGCTCATTTGCTTGAGGCATGTGAGAGTCTGTGTGTGAGTTTCAATTTTTATGATTTCATTAGGAATGGGAATTTTGATTTCACTGATGAGCTGAATGATACACTGTTTAAACGACTAGCGTGAAATAGAAAATGCAAAAACAGAAACACTAAACAACCTTTGCCAGTATAACTGTATTCCATCAGATGTTCGAAACAAGTTAGGATTTTTTAGGTGTACTTTGCTAGTTTCACTTTTTTCAGTTGATCTCCTTTATTATTCTACTCCTGTGCGTTCCAATGTGCTTGTACACTCAAAAAAGTAGCAATGCAATTAAACTTAAGTAAACAGCTATGAAATATAGACATATAAACCTCATACCAAATAGAAGAAAGGTAACATTGGGGTAAAATTAAGGGACAGTGCTGAAAACAAGAAAGTTTTGATGGAAGGAGTCCAATAGAACTGTGCCTTTTAATGTTCAAGACCAGTTCTGTCTGCATCTAGCTTCACATGTTTTTTGGCAGAAAAGAACAGTTAAAGAAACAAGATCTTTTAGGTTTCTTATACAACTATCATTTGGGACTCGTGAAAATAGGAAAGACAAATTAGAATTCAAACATAAACAGCTGCACAAGTGGCAAGTGTAACAAGAAAAACAAATTTTACATATTACATTTTTTTGGGTCATGGGTAAAAGTAATTAATTTAGTTACACTATGATTTTTATTGTGCCTGACTTAACAACTAGTCATGTAAACGTGTAATCATTGCCGTCTCGTCAGTGAATGTTCCCATCCCTTATGTAGGGTCCCCCATTTTTGTGTGTGAAATCGCCTCTTGAGGTCTACTGCCCTGTCACCTCTATGACGTCGTCATCAGAGCTACTACCGCCGTTCTCTGTGGTCAGATGTGTATCAGGTTGGCTCAGAGCTGCCCCCAATAGGCTGGAAGTGGGATTATTGAAATGTGACAGGAAGCCGGCTGCAGCAGAGCTGGGGCTGGGTGCAGGGAAGCCCCCGGACCCGGAGAGAAGAGGGGTGGGGAACATTCTGGGCTCAGAGAGCAGGGACTGACTGTAGTTGAGAGTGAAGCCTGAGGACAGCAGACCAGCCATGTTGGGGTTCATCAAGTAGGGGGGCAGAGAACCTGATGCCAGGGAGGAAGAAGAAGTGGCTGCTGACGGGGTAGAGGACATGGGGATGGTGGTGACCGTAGAAGGGAAAACGGTGGAAAGGGAGGACGATGATGATGAGGAAGAGGAGGAGGAGGGCGTGGGAAGGTGTCCATTCCCCGTGGCTGACTGGCTCAGCAGATCTGATCCTGCAGAGGGAAACATGTTTTGCAGGTCACCCAGCGTCTGTCCTGGTGTCTGAAGGAATGAAGACCCGCCACTGCCACCCATCAGAAGTGGGTGACTCATGTGGCCGAGGTTTCCCAGTAGGGAGGAAGAGTTCAGACCCACGGGGGGAAAGCTGAGCCCGCTGCCCAGGGGGAGGTTGGGGAAATGTGCTGCAGCACAAGTGCGCTTGCCTCCTATCGGCTTGTTGCCATGGCTTTCAGTACTCTTGCGTTTGCCACTGCGCACCTCTAAATTAGAGCCTAGGAGGTCATCACTGAGTTGCCGGCTGAGGTCACCAGCCTGATTGTTCTGCAGATTGCCTCCGTCCCCTGCTGGCAGCGCAGACATGTCTGATGGCGACGGCAATTCACCTCCCCCACTTGCGGCTGCATTACCTGTGGAGGTGGTGTAGCGGCTGAGCTCCCGCAGAATCTCTGGGCTTTCTGGGGTTGAGGGGCGCTGCTCCCTGTCCGGGCTGTGTTGTCGCTCCGCAGGAGATGAACAGCCATTACTGACCGGGTGGATTTGAGAACCCTGGGAGTCTACAGAGGAGAAGGATAATGCAGTCATAAAATGTCTCGAGACATGTTTACCTCCACCTATTCATGATTTATTCTTAGGAGATTAATCTTGAAATAGAATAGAAATTAGTATTCATTGTATTTACCCAAGCTTTTATGAAAATGAGTGAGTAAGACTTTTTAAGGGGCTCAACTGCACATTTTAGAAATTTGTGATATGACTGATTACAGAAATGAATAGTGATGACTCATAACAACCCTATCACAAATCATGTGCTCTGTCAAAATGTGGCTAATTTCAGAATAAAAGGTCAAACAAATTCACTCCAGAGGTCAAAACTTCCTGAAAATATTCCACCATGTAGCACTACATATTTATAAGTCCTGGACACAAGACTGATTTGTAAACATAAGCAAGTCAAGATTTTCTTGGAGATGACAAAATTTCACAATACTTTTTGGACACAACATTATTCACATGGGAATGATGGTCCATTTTCTAGTTAATACATGGACCTTGGCCTCAGGTGAGGCCTCAACAAAAACAGGTTACATGTTTGTAGCACAAGGTGTAATATATTAGGCAAACAAAATTAGAGACAAGTAGAGATGCCAGACAATCCCATGGCAGTTAGCTAGGTGTGCAGCACCAACTGTTGCTGTAGCTGAAGTTACTAGAGTCTTGCAACAATGAGGATAAGAAAATCATTTACCAATGGTTTGTGAAATAAAAGCACAATACATTGAATTTAATGTACATTGCAATCACTGCAATGAAGCAAATGTGGATTACACAAACCTGTTGAACCTCTAGAAGAAGCAGAGCCTCCCATCGCTGGTCTGCTGATCTTTCCAGACCGGATAGCAAAAATTCTTCCATCGTTGGTCCTAATGTAGGTACCTGCAGTGGATAAGACATAAAGTGATGGAAGCAGTTTGTTGAAATGTACTGTCTGCAGGCAGAGTCCTTACTGGGTTACTGACACTACCTTTAGACCCTTTGATGACGTGGATGCTCTCTCCTGCACCAATTCGGGCTTGTACATCCGTTGTGCTGTTGGCTCCTGGGATTACAATATCTGTGGATTCAGACAAAATGGCTGATGTTAAAACAATGCTTCATGTCAACTGTCCATTAAGATGTTTCATACCCTTAAAACAAGAGAGAAAATCTTTCTTTTTTAACATACTGAAACTAACATACCACATTCATGAGTACGGATTAAATATCGTTAAACAGAGTTATATTTATCATGAATACAATAGTAATTACCAGTTGTGGTGACAATCCTCTGCACATAAACCCCAGCTTTCTGCAGGTAGTTGACAGGAAAGCTGCCACCAGAGCTGGAACCAGCCATGCCCATGGTGACCTGGCGAGGCATCATGGGAATTGGGGTGGACTGGATGGGTCTAACACTCGCCACGGGCTTGTCATCTGGCCGTGTCATTGGACGCCTGGAAATAAATGGGCTAAACTCATAAGACGATCATAAACACAACCTATAAAAGATTTGAAATTGAAACCACTTTTTAATCTCTGGTCCAATGGCTCATAACCTCACTGAAGCACTGGATTTGGCTCTAAAGCTTAGTATAATGCTTTGGCTTTATTAGTGGAATATAATACACCTATACTTTTATTTCACTCTGTAATAAAGTAAAAGACGATCCTCAGAGTTTTTAGTTGAAGTTGACAGTTTGAAACTCACCAGCTGCGCTGACTAAATGCTGGTATATTGGCAAGTGTCTGGTCACTGGTTGGGTAATAGTGTGCATAAGATGGGCGAGAGTAGGGCACAGAGGCTCGCTTCTCATCTTCATAGCTCTTCTTGGCCGCTCTTTTCTCTGCTTTGGTCAGTTTTGACTCCTTCCGGTCCACTAGCAGAGACTCATGATGGAAAGGTATCTGTTGAGACAAATGGACAGACATTTTATTTGGGGGAATGAATTTTAATTCAACAGCCAAGTGGAGCTCAGAAGGTCCAGGGCAAACTTGACATGTTGATATATGGAACATATGTATAAAACTTTAACATTGTGATTTTGTTTGTGCTGAACTGCAATGTGAAATAGAATATCAGTGTAACCTAACTATTCAAAATTGGTAGCCTGTCTTTGAGCAGCAAAAATCTTCCTCTATTAGCAAATTTAACTGGTAAATTCAACAAAAACAAGCTTGTTAACTCTAGGGTTACATGTAAATCCCTATGCATTTACACTGTACCTTGGTGATGAGATGAGGGTAGAGCAGACACGCTCGGCTGAGGACCTCCTCCATGTCCTCCCGGAGCTCCAGAGCGATTCTGGCTGGGTCGGGCTCCTCCTCTACAAAGTGCAGCAGTGATTCCACTTCCTTGCGGGTGAAGTTCAGCACTGGGTTCAGGTCATCTACCACACGGTCTTTGAACGTACCAAACAAAACAAAACAAAAAAAAAAACATTTTAAGGTTAGCTCAACAATTCATAACAACCATGGATATGGATTCAGGCCTTATGTAAGTGTTCATGTAATACCTTTACAATGAATCATTCAGTCCAAATGAGTCATGTGCTCTGACATCTACATTGGATTATATTTGTTTCATTATCTTTTTTGTGAGCTGAATCCAGTCCCTCAATATAATCACTATCCTCCCAACATGGTGTCATGTTTCCTTCCCTCTCCCTCAGACAACAGGTTGTCACATAATTCTAGGCTCATCCAGTGTGTACAGATGAACCATGAGATCCGGTGTTGTGTAACTTTTGAAAATGAATATTTGTTACATGCACCACCACTTTCACTGCCAGGTCAGGCACTTCTGATGATCTGCATCACCTCTGCCAGCAAAGTAGGAAGGAGGTTATGTTTTCACCCAAGTCTGTTGGCAAGATACCTCAGAAACTAAAAACAGATTTGGCTAAAATTCTGTGGTCTATTAGCCCTTGGATCAGGATCATTTGGTGATCTGGCTCTGGGATTTCTTCCATTCGATGATTCTGATTTTTTCTGGCTACTATTATTATGCCGTGTCCATGTGCTGGACAGTATAGCAGTCACATGCTATTTTGTCAGGAAATCAAACCAAGAAGACAAATGATGAAAACTCTAGGAAGCTTTGCAAGACGGAAAACTGTTCAGTGTGGGTGGAGGCTTGTGCTCTATCAAGTACCCTCTAGTTAGACTGGCAATCATCAAAAGATTGCCTCAACATGCCAAGACCATAAAATATCTTAAATCCCTGGGAGACTGGAACTAAACAGCCTTCATTTCCCTCTGAGGTCACAGTTGAGCTGTGTTTTTTTTCTTTTAATTCACCAAGGTTTAAGGGACCAGAGAGTCCATTTACTGGATCTACACTGTTTATGGAGAGGCAGTTGAAGTGTCCTAAGCTATTCCTGTAGCCAGGTTGGGGGTGGTTTTGCAGTATTAGCCAGAAAACCGTGGGCATAGGACACTATGTATCATGTAAACATGATACATAGTGTAAACAACTCTTTATGGATATTTCTAAGACAGAAAAAACTCACTTACTCACTCACTTAAGATATGCAAATGAGCTAGATTTGACCCATGGTTAAAATGTAATTTAAATATGGCACATGGCAGGGGATATGCCAGTAGTTTGGAGCCTCTACAAATATAACAAGGACATACGATAATGAAAATAGACACTGGCTAATACTGCACTGTAATAATGCTGATATAACCATACTGGTTAACAACAGCTGGCAAACACAATAACAGGAGGGGTAAATAGACAAATAGTAGCTATTTGAGCAGCACATGAAAGGAAATTGCTCCATTGAATACATACAGAGGGCAGATATTTTGAGCCTAAATAATAAGGCATGGAACAATAAGGCCTTTCCAGGTCCTATTAACGTGCTTCTGCCAAAGAAATCCCACCTGCTGAAAACCAGACATGTATGGTAAATGATCCAATTACATGAGAAGGTGTTTCTCCACTTACACTACTTTTTAAAAAAAATCTTTATAAAATCTCATAAGGTGACAACATTAAGAGATCAAGCCATAGTCAGTTACCACTCAGTGAATAAATCTGTCTCCTTACAGTAAAGTTACAGTCACATCATTCTGATGTATTAGAGGACTGGGAGCTCTCAACTAATTATAACTGATTTATTGACTAGAGCAAATACAGGACCAGAGATGATGAGAAACCATTTTGTGAAATGGATAAAAAAGGAGGGGTGGTACATATAAAAACACCATATAATGTCTGAAGAACAGATTCGTCACATGTAGACGTTATCATGGTGATACCCAAGAACTGCTTTCCCCCATTTAGACACTGTTAATTGCCAAAAATTGTGAAATTTGTTTTGTGCACCAAATAACTTTCCTGTTAAGCTGCAATATTCTAAGCATGCAGTTCATGCCTTCACATTCATACATTGGTACACACACACAGTAACACCCAAACACCCTCTTACCAGACATGCCCTGTTTGGAGACTTGTCTGTCATAGATCTTTTTCTCCAGGGTGAAATCACAGACGAGGCGATAGATGTGGCAGGGTTTTTTCTGGCCGTAGCGGTACACCCTGCACACTGCTTGGGCATCGTGACACGGGTTCCACGAGGCATCAAACACCACAACGCGGTTGGCCCCAATCAGATTCACACCCAAGCAGCCCGCTCTGAGAGGAACACAGCAGATTATTGGTGAGATTTTTGCCACTGTGTGGAGGGATGGCATAATGAAGAATGGAGACAGCTACCTGGTAGAGAGCAGGAAGACCCATGCTGTGTTGTTCTCTGGGTCATTAAACTGGGTGATAAGCCGTTCTCTCTCTGTGGCTGATGTACTCCCATCCAGTCCTGTAGAAAGACAAACATCACATCTCTTCACCAAAGCACATGGACCCTTATCATTAAATGACACGGAAAAAACAAGGCCATTCGTTTCAAGTTGTAACAAGACACTAAATTAAAATTCATTCATTCATAACACAAAGGGGAGCACGCTAAAACTTGAGCACGACTATCCATTGTGGGCATCATCGACTGTCTCTGACCTCAGGTAAAATGCATAGATGTAGATGTGTTACCAAGAGATGTGCAAACAAATAACGTCCTACTACGTGACTGACGACTGGGTGCACTAAATTCCTAAAGATTTAAGAGGAAAACATACAGGTGATGGCTACGTGAGAACTCTAGCGCTCATGGCCATTGTCTACCAGATGCATTTTTTTATATGCCATGTGGATGTGTGCATCACAAGCATGAGAGCTGAGGCATGTGATGAATAAGGCTGCTGTATATAAAAACAACAAGCACTTTATTTTATTTCTCTCAAACTCACAACTTCAGGGATCTTCAGTGCCCACAGGAACCCTTCATGTGCTAAAATTATTATTTTTGCCAAATATTTTTGAAAGGAGTGTTAGTGAAATTAAAATCGAAGAGTATCCTAAATGGAAATGGAATGAAAAGACAAATTCAAACTCCCTTGTCTACCATGGCAAATAAATTGATCTTAATGTTGCTTAATACCAAACCACAGAGCAAAACTGTGCCAAGATAGAAATATGGGCATGATTCCATGTTAAAGATCACACACTCTGTAAAGTGGCTGTTTTGGGAATAAAGGACAAGAGACTCACTGTAGTAGTTGAGGTTGCGGACCCAGTTCTGGTTTTGGGTGTCACAGGATCCGATTCCTGTCGGCAGGGGTCTCTTTGACAAAAAGTCCTCAATCACCGTCAGGGTGGACAAGCTCTGGCTGATGGGGACACACCAAAAACAAATGAAACAAGTAGTAGAGGTGAGTTTGGATTTAAAATGCAAAACATGACTCTGAAATATAGCAGAGTTTAACTGACTGCAGGTGTTTGAGGACCATGGGTGCGCACAGATCAATGAGACAATCAAACTGTTTTTACCAGCCAATAGCCATAATACTATATATACACACACAGAACTCGTAGGGTCAAAAATGATCAGTTTCAATTTCAAGGCAAGGCGGTGGTATTTTAGATGATAAAGCAGACACATGATTCAGGTCAATTATTGAAATTTCCATTTACAGAGATAGCCTGGCGAGAAGCAGAAACCCTCCTGAGATTCAGATAAAAGAAAGAGTAATTCATTTAAACACAATCAGCAACCTAAAAATTAATATCAACCAATATCCATCTATCTAAGATCTGAAAGCTGTAACTGGTCCAGTTAAATGGCCTAGCCACATAGTCAGTGTACCTCTAGAATAGGTTGGTTCACATCTGATTTATATTTAATGTCTGGTACGTTGAGCAGAGGACCTACCTGAAGACCAACATCTTGTCTCCTCTCCTCACACTCACATCAATCAAATGGAAAAGCAGAACCATCTTGGCAGAGTTGTCCAGAATGCCTGTCTGGTAGTTGGACATTATGTCTTTTGCCTGAGACACATCAACCAAAGAAAAGACTGTTGAACTGCATGGAAGTTGACATGTAAGTGTTCCATACATATTCTTCAGCATTTGAAATTTTGGCTTGGAGCTTCAAAACAAAGATATCACAATGACAGGATTTAATAAGCTGTATTTACAAAGTAACACTAAGCTGTAGGCTCCAGGAGGATGATTATTCAGACAAAGGAGGTGCTTAGCATGAAATTTAGCTTTAACGCTTAAGATTATGTAGCTTTGTTAAACCTGCTTTCTGTGTAATACCTCTGAAAGTTTTCTAGCTGGTGAATGTCCCTGAACCTCCTGGGCTGATCTTTTTCTTACCGAGTTGGCTTCTTTTTACCCTTGTGTATCACACTGACATTGTACATTTTGTTCTAGGGCTGGTTAACAATGTAACAAAACTGCTAAACCTCTTGTGTACCTTTGTTCAAAAGGACATTTCGGGCTATTTCTCTATGGATATCATTATGTATTGTGTTTCTACGGGATAAAAGTTAATGAAAATATACAAAAAGACCTAATAATATATAATAATATTTTCTGACTGTTTTTTTTTTTGCATTTGGAGGGCAGCTTGATATCAGCTCATAGTCAGCCTTTCCTGAATGGAATCGCTTAAACAAAGCTACACAAATGATTAGTATGAGTGAGTTGTATTGTATTTAGGACTGAACAATGAGTCCCCTGGAAGTTTACTGCGTCATGACTGTGATAAATCTTTGTAATGAGTGTGTTGTTATTATAGCATACCCATTCATAGGTGATGACTTGATTGGCTCTATCCTGAATGGGATTGAGCCCTGGCAAGTTGTTATTAACTTTGCTGTTGGTGGAATCGGCTACTTTAGGTTTGAGGCCAGCGCCGGGGGCGGGGCAGCGGGAGTTGCTAGCTGAAGTGATGTCATCGAGGTCCAGGTCCTGCTCGCTGGCCTGATTCTCCTTCTGCAAAGCTTCATAGAGGACGTCTGGGTGATTCCAGATCTGGAGGGAACAGGAATCAAAAAACAGGATTTTAGCCATAGCCAAAGAGGAATAAGATCAATCTCTGGTTGGCAGGTTCAGTCTGAATGGAAGGACCCAGAACCAGTGGCTACTCTCAGTTGCTCTTGGGGACCTAACAGGACATGCAAAAAAAAACACTCTCACCTTACAGCACACACAGAAGGCCTTGAGTGGGTTGAGACCGAGCCAACCACTGTTCCCAGCCTCTCGGAAGCGGTTCATAAACTCGGTATAGAGCGCCCTCTGGATGGGAGACAGCCGCACCAAGATCACATGCTCCTCCTTGGAAGGAAGCTGATCTCGCAGTACATCATGACCACGTCTGCACACCAGAAAAACATCACAGACAACTCAAACAAGTTAGAATGGTCCACATAAGAAAAGTAATAATGCTTGTTTTCATGAGATCTCTTTGTGAAATGCAGCCACGGTCAGCAAGCAAGCTCACCTCTGGACAAAGCCCTCCAGCAGGCTGTGCAGCACGTGGCTGCGGTAGCGCATCAGGCGAACATCTTGAGGTGTGCTGTCCACACACTGCCCATTCAGAATGGGCCGCTCAAACATGTTGCTGAATTCTTGGCGTGTGCCTAAGAAGTCAGGCCTAACAAAGTCCACCATGCACCAATACTCAATGAGGTTATTCTGTAACGGGTAGCCTGTCAGAACCACTCTGCGGCGTGAACGGATGTTCTTTAGAGCCTGCGATGTGTTGGCGTGGCAGTTCTTAATGCGGTGACCCTCGTCACAAATCACCACATCTGGGCCAGGCCGTGCAAGCGCCTTTTCAATACCTGTGCAGAAAAAGAGGAGAGAGGGTAAAGAAAGAGGAGACAGTGAATAAAATAAGACAATTTGCTGAAGTGTTTTTGCGATCTCAGTCTCATTATCCCAGAGGAAACGAGTCACAAAAAATGAAATCAACTTTGCCATTTACAATGTGTTGCTTAGGACTATAGACTATAATTTAAAGTAATTGCTTTACCTTTCATGAGCTCCTGCTGTCTATCCTCCTCATCCAGGTCAATGATGATTGGCCCTGCTGGTTTCTTAGACTTCCTCTTCCGGCCCATAACAAAACTCTTCTTCATGGACAGCAGACGGTACATCTCATAACCCATGAGCAGCACCCCCCCATCTCTGGACCACTCCTCCACAACCTTGGCCCTGGCCAAAGTCGTTCTGCAGGTCACACACAGGATGATTAACAGATATAAATGTTGGCAGATAAATACCTGACCTCACACACACAAATATATACACATGTGCACACAATATAGTATGTTACATACTTGTGCTCATCGTTGAGGATGTGAACTTTGAATGTGCGGCCTGTGACAAACACAGGGTCAGTGTCAGGAGGAAGGGCTTCTTGGGCTGGAAGCCAGAGGTTAAACTCCGTCAGCCAGTTTTGAAGAGTGTTCACCTGACACAACCAAATGAAAGAGTGTAGAGTTTAATCAAAATAAAAATGCACAGTTCAGCCAACATACATATGCTTATGCTACAAAGAATACACAGAATACTCACAGGGACGATGGCCAACACAGTGTGCGCCCCAGTGTGCCTCAGCAGGATGTCTATGAAGGAAATGACCTGAAGGGTCTTGCCCAGTCCCATGCTGTGAGCAAGGATGCACCCGAAGCCGCTGCTGGTCTTATAGCGCTCCAAAGACTCAATCAGGTTATCATAGAGAAACCTGATCCCACCAACCTTAAGAGACGAGAGAGATGAATGTTAGTGTGTGTACAAGAGATGTTACAGGAAACTGAAAGTCAAAACAGCTTTAAGTCTATTCCTCAAAATTCATGCAGAGCTTGGAAATGGGGTCACTCGGAAATCTTTAAAAAAACAAAAATAAATAAATAAGACAATGAATCCTAGGTTATAGAACATTATTATGAAGTAGATGGGTGTGTGTAATACCTCTTTCAAACCAATGACCAGGGTCGAACTGGGACTATTTGATCCATGTTCAACCCATCTTTTGTCAATTCAAACCAAATCAGTCAACATGGGTTAATCTGAGGTCATGACAATTCAGATACAATTGCAGATACAACCGCTCCTATAAAATTAACTCACATGCTGTTGATGGGTGGGGGTTTATACATCATATTCAGTGGAGAGCTAACGTTGTCAACTTCCTGCACAAAGCCAACAGCACTGGCCCCCTTCTTGAGCTCTTCCTCACCACAGACGGCCAGGAGCTCTCGCACCTCGAAATCTCGCCACATATCCATGTTCACGAAATTGTAGCTGTCTGAGTCGTTTACCTCAAATGAATCAGAAAACATTCCAGCTGCCATCGCACCATCTGTTTATGGGCTATGGACCCTGTGATAATTTTGTCAAAGCTGTGCGCCCCATCTGCAGCAATGAGATAATTTGTCCCACACCAGTTGTTAGCAACCTGGGTGGAGTCCTATTCACTTTGAAAACAACCGTTGTCTGACACTTCTATGTGAAGCCAAGTCGGTCAATGTGAGTTAACCTTTTCAAACGCAAAATCAACACTGGTTCAAGCCCAGTTGAGACCTCAGTGTGAAAAGGTCCAAGAGTCTGTGACTGGGATTAGAGAGTGTATACCTGATGAGGTTTGACAGCCCTGGCCAGTTGAGGGGCAAGGTAAAGGTCCTCTTCTTCTGCAGGGTGGTTGATATTGACCAGCACTCTACCCTGGGCATCAGGCTGGTTCAGCGTGTCGTTGATGTGCGCCCCGCTGCTCTCCTCTGTTCCACCGGTACCCTCAGTCTCTTCATCAGCCGACTCGCTGCTAATCTGCAGCGCGTCCTCGTCCCCAGAACTGAGCTCAATTACATCTGTGTCAACATTGGTGAAAGCACTGCATGAGAGCATGCTCACAACTCATATGGTCTGTGATCAAGTGAGACTGCAAGAGTGCCATATCAAAATAAATATTATTTCAATCTGTGAAGTTTTGCCTGTGTATATCTTTCAGCAAAGAGAGAAAGGCATACAGTGTTTAACAGATATGGATCCACCTTACCATCTTTGATGGCAAGTGCAGGCAGCTTAGGCTCCTCTTTTTCCTCTTCCTCCCCACTGCTATCCAGACAGATCACATCGTGCTTGATCAGAGAAGCAGGTACCAACTGAGATACTTCCCCTAATCTTGAAGCAGTTTCACCTGCTGGAGAAGTAGGAAAGCAGATGGAAGCTTAGGATAGAAGGCAGGGCGAAGCAACGCAACAAATGCATGGAACGAAAGTGAGCTTATAAACAAAGGACTGAAGTCAGACCGCATTTTGATAGATGATGTGGTATATATTAGAGCGATAGGCCTGTCAAGATATTATTGCATGAACCATACTTATCAAGCAGACAAATAACCAGTAAAATTCTCAGTACTCAGCATGCACGCAGCATGTATATCAATAGATAGCCAGCACAAGAGAACTAAGCACAACCAAAACAAAAATTTCCATTTCAAAAACTAAAAAAAAAAAAAAAATTATGGGACCTTAGCTCAGTTTAATTCATGACAAAAAAAAACTTCCTGTCAGACTTGGGTCTCTTAAAGTCCAGTTTATGTTCAACTCAAAAAACAACCTCTACCAATGTTCAGTTTGTATAAAAAAACAACAACAAAACAAATAACCAGTACACTCCTTTACCATGGTCAGTCAGAGAGTAATCAGTAAAAGTTTCATCCAGCAGCAGTTGTTAGTAAATTGATGCATCAATAGAAATAATGAACGTTAAACTGCTGGCATTTCGGTGTCTGTCAAACAGATATATAACTGAAAATGCAAGGAGAAAAAAATCATCCAAAAGTGCAGGTTTGTTGACAGAGGAACAGTCACCTATTTGAGAGTCAGGAACAGGGGGGGCAGGTGTAGGAAAGTCCTTCCTCTGCTGTTCCAGACGTTTCCGCCTCTCCAGCTCTTCCTGCTGGGCAGCCTTGGTCCCTGCCTCCAGCTGATGCTCTTCCAGCAGCTTTCTATGAGGACAAGGGAAGAGAGGGTCAAGTTACAGAGAGAGGATTTCCAATTATTTACGATGGGAAATGACAAATACATACCTGATATTCTTCCTCATGTGTGCAGGCTTAGATGGCTTGGAGGGTTTGGAGCCTTTTGGAGCCTTGGAGGACTTGGACAGTTTAGAGGCCTTTTGTTTCTTTGTTTTGCTGGCAGGTGGCTTGCTGTGGGCTGAGTTCTCTGGGCTGGTTGGAGGCTGGGAGCGAGAGGCAGGTCTGGAGGGAGCTCTGGAGGAGGGGCGGGATGCAGGCTGAGACGGAGGCTCAGAGGAAGGCTCTTCAGAGGTAGCTGAAGTGGAGTCCCCACCATCCTGAGCTGTTTCTGCATTGTCCTGGGCACTTGCAGGTCGTTCTGTGAGAGAGAAAAAGAAAGAGTAGCATCAGCTGGCTAAAACACAAGCTGGGTAGCAAGGACTACAGAGCCTGATTGGATATGAAAGCAATGCTAAGCTATGACAAAATGAACAGGTTAGTTTTTTGGATGCATTTATCATACAGAAGAACACACCAACTTGTGCTATAACATATTTAATTCCTATGTCTTTAGATCAGAACACAACACTGAAAAAATAAGTCTTTTTTTTTTTTTTTAAACTAAATTCAACAACTTCTTAGGAAACTCTCCTAAGATTTCAACTTGTCTTGCTGATTTTTCCCCATATCTCTTTCCCAGAAATGGGGAAAAAAGTGGTCGAGAAATTTTCTGTATCACTAATCACCTGTATCATCCTCATCATCTCCATCATTTTCATCCTCGTCTTCATCCACATCCTCCTCCTCCTCTTCATTTTCCAAATCCTCCTCTTCACTGTTAAGACTGGGCTCCAGGTCACTTTCTGAAAATGCCTCTTCAGACATGGCGTCCTACGGAGCTCTGAGAGTATTACCTACACACCCTCATTAGGAGCCCTTCAACAAAGACAACACAACACATTTTTGCAGAACAATATTATACTGAAGCATTTGATTCTCTAAAAAATAATAAAACCTCCAAAACCCAGGAGGCATTCTGGGTGCCAAAGAGAATTACATCGATTTTAACCCTCCTATTATGTTTGGGGTCAATTTGACCCCAGCCAATGTTTAACGTCTCTAAATAAATGATTAACATCATTTTTTTTTGCTTCATATTGAATGAGTGTTCCTAATGTAATGGGCACTACCGGGTAAAGATGAAATTGACATGATGATATGTTTTCAATGTCCTGTTCACACTTTGTAACGCATTGGTTATAAATAACAAAATCTGTACTTAGAAATAATATAAAGCCATTAAAACACCAAAAATTTATATTTCTTTCCAATTTCAGATCAATCAGTGAGATTTTATGGTGATTTGCATATTTTTCCATTGTCACGTAATAGGAATACTGGATGTATAAGTGGGGGTGGGGGAGGTTATGTTTTATTTAAAGGGCTATTTA
>OMLB01064004.1:46379-58080 GCA_900302555.1 Myripristis jacobus | reverse complement strand
CACATCTAATTTCAAAACTAACTTCTGAACACAGAGTGGCTACTGCTACTTCTTTCTACTGCTGTGGTAGACTGGTGGCGACTCAGCTGCAGTACCATTTGATGACATTTCACTCACCAGATGTAGAACTATTTCATTTTCTTTAATTTCTGCATGTTTTCCAGTCGAGTGGAATGAGGAGAGATGAAATGAAAATGTTACATGAATGAATGAGTGAACTGAACAGCTGCAGGAGACTGACAGTTCCTCTGTCAATGAACATTAACACCCCCTGCCCTCTGTAACTGTTTATGGTGCAATTCAACAATTCACACTCATACAGCATGTGGGTATTAGTAAAATTACAGTGGGAGATAAAAGGGATGCAGATGAGATGAGATGAAATGAGAGGAAAACTTTAAGCTGGTACCTGCCACTTAGCTGGAAGCTAACTAGACTGCTTGTTCACATGTTTTTAGACAACAGTGTGCACATCAATTAGGCACAGTAAATACATCGGTTGGAAATGTAAGTGACTAAATAGAGCAGGCCTGGTGTTGGCAGCCTTGGAGGAGACCTGGCTGTTTGCAGTCATCTTTGAGCGATCAAATGCCCCTTGTGCTTGAAATTCAAACACCAAACATTCAAGATTCTTCTGTGGGAGTATGCTGATGAAATGGCAGCAGGTGCTTTCAATGTTTTGAAAGGAAGTATTATAGCTCACATGTTTAAATGCAGTTGTTCACGTTAACAAGTTTCTAATGTGTTTTGCACGTTGGGAAATTCAGTTCTATTCAGATTCAGATTTTCAAAACTCAGATCTGCTAAACTACATAAAAAGGCAGAGGGAGTGGAAAAATAGGTCGGATTACATGGAACAGAAAATGAGGGAACCTATATAATGCACAAAACAATGAATTTATTTGCTTTTTAGTGCTACAAACTCCAAGCACTTCAAAGCAAACAATGGGCACAAAAATGAACGTGGTTAAGTACATCTTGGTAACATGCTCTTCCTCAAGCTTCAGTGATATCTTTATTCCCATATTATTCTCACTTCTTGTCACCTGTTTTCTCTCCATGTGTCACATAGATGCTCATGAACCACTCATACCTTTGTGTCACCTTCATACTCCTTATTCATCTCTGCCTCTGTACCTGTATTGCTGTGGGACTGGTGGGCAGTGTATTTTCTGCCAGCTGGGCCACCAGGGGATTGGCAGGCTCCATCTCTGGTGGATGAGTGGCTCTCCAGTAGGACTCCAAGTAATCAGCAATGTGCTCACAGGCATCCGTTAGCTGGTTCTCATCCAAGATGACATCAAACATTTCCTACAGGGGAGGAACAGTAAACAAGGAAAGAAGCATGGAAACAGGTACAGCACTAGCTTATAACTCAAGACAGCAATTCAACCACAACCTATGCCACTGCTTTTCTCTTTTTTTCCTCAATCCACCCAGACACCTCTGACAGAATGGGAGGGGCTTTAAAAATAACACTTTCCTAGTAATCAGATCACATTAGTTTGTGATTAGGTCCTGTAGCAAGATTAAGATAAGATGTAAGGAAATAAGGTCATCTCAAAAAAGAAGGACACCCACGTACAGTGAGGCACCTTCAGAGAGAGCTGTGAGCATGAGAATGTGCAGGATTAGATAAACATTTAATGGAACTGTCTGTCTTGACTATGCAATTTTAAACACTTAGAAGTTACAATTAGAATAAACCTTTCACTCAGATAGGGTCTGCTGTTGTATTTTCAGGTTACAGGAGAATTGCTATCAGTCTCTTCTGAAGCCAGGAATAAATTAAAGTTACTAGGGTCAACCATTTTACATTACAGAGAGACAAAACCAAATACATAGTTTAAAAATCAAACTTTAATTTCATCACGAGATAAAACTTAATTACTTTATTTGGTTTATCCACAATCTAAAAATTTACTCCACCGTTTTTTTCACTTCCTCATGAGAATAGTCATAACAAAAGCCCACCATAATGGCAGATAAATCAACATCAGACCAGTTTCATACTGTGGCCACTAGGTGGCACTCACCGGTGGACACTGGGCCAGCTTGTCTGCTGCCACCAGCTGAACATTAAGATGTTTGGTCTGAGATTTCCCTCTAGTCTTGATCAGTCTGGTCAACACCTGCACAAAAGAAGTGAGGGGAGGGATGAGGGGAAAAGTGTTTCACAGTAGCTGCTGACATTTTGGACATGCAAAATACTAACACAGATGCTCATCAGTTAATTACATACCTATTGTACTTCTAGCAAAGACAACAGATACTACTAATAGCATGGATGCAATGATTTTATATAATCCGACCCTGGAGAATCATGTTTCTTCGATGAACAGAACAAAATATTAGAATTCCTTCTCATATATTGAACTGCCACGATGAACCAAAGCAAAAGCTGTGAATTCTTTTCAAAATCATCAAATTTTCATCAGAAGCTACAACAAACCTTTGGCACAGCAGCCATTTTGACACAAATAGCAAGGTAAACAAAAGTGTCACTAATCACACTGATGAAGACTCCTTTTTGTGTGTGTGTTCCTGTTCAAAGTGAAGCTTACCTTCGGCGAGGAGATCTTGACATAGACGAGGATGGGGGCCAGGGAGGTCTTGGACACCTGGAGAGGGTGGTTGACTGTGTCTGCATCCAGCACCACCAGCTGCAGGCTGCGGGCCAGCTCAAAGATACGCTCCACCTCGCCCTGGATCTGGGCTGCAGGAACGAGGAGTAGAGGGGATGAAATTTTCTCTAACACCCAGCAAACTGAATCCAGGGAGGCTATCAATCTTCTGTCTTTGTTTTCATGCATCATTTGATATCATATAATACCATATCGGTAAAATATCACAAATGGATAGAGAAGCGTATCATAAAGCCATTTTCAGATCTTTAAAATACACTACAAAAACAACACCAACATTTCATTTAGTCTCTGATTCAGAGTGAAAAATCTTGTTTTTCTTAAAACACATGAAAAAAAACAAATCCCCCAATTGGATGAGATAATCCCACTTGTGTTCAATGCAGTTTCACTTGTTTCACTTTGAATTTTCCTGGAAGCAAGCATCAATATGTTGACATAAGACAGATCAGCCTACTAGTATCACAAAAATTACTCTTCATAGAAAATCATAAGAAAATCATAGAGACAAGCTGATTAGGATCAGAAACAAGAATAAACAATGACAAACAACTGGAATTATCTCGTACAACTGGCCGACTTTCTTTTCATGCTGAATATGAGGCTAAATGACTTGTAAAGTTGTTGATTTTTCTAGTGCACACCCTTAAATTACCAATGTAACCTAAATTACTGTTCATGTGATTTTATATTCAGAGTACTTTTCATCCACTCTATGCCACTGCATGTCATGCCAAGTGAGTTTATAAATGTCAGCACTGCCAGATGTGTTATGTGATCAACTCACATGATGAATGGAAAATGCATGACACCTCAACAGAACCGAGAAAACAGTAAATCTGACTGGCACCTCTATAGATTCCTGAGGTAAAATAATACATGAGTGGTATCTCGGTGTGTTGAACTCATGGGAAGATTAATTCTGATACAGACCACTAGAGGGAGCACAGGAAAGCGGGCAATGGAGAAAGCAATAGCAGGGGAACTTTGGTGCTTAATGTAGTTATGGTCCACATGAACATGGTACCACGATGACTATGAATTCATCCTGGCATTTTTCTGCCACTACAACAAACATACAGAGAGCATTTGATCCATGCCCAATCTAACTTTAAATAGTGGTGAAGAATGCAAGTCAATGTCGTATGAATCACAATCTACACATGGCTGCTGGCACAGAAGGAAAGAAGTCAGGAGGGAAGGTGGAGTGTCCAAACACATATGAACTATTTCAGTATTTCAGTCATACATACCGGCAGCATCTGGGATCAGAGAGCAATGAGAAAGACAGAGTGGAGAGAGCCAAGTAAATCTTATCCCCCCTCTATTTGCTTCCCATCTATTCTTCTTCTTCCCAAGGGGAAACTTAGAATAGCCCACAGTCTTACTGTGGCAGAGAAAACTGATTCTTTACATCATACAACCTTTATTCAGACAATGAAACAAGGCTATGTCTCAAATGACCACCTATTTTCTATCTAGTGCTTAATTATCTCAATTTATCTTAATTGAGGTGCATTATGGTGGTTTCCTTTGTACATTATTATTATACTGTGGTCTAAATGATTTTTCTTAATACAGTAAGGAATAAGTGTTCATATTTACAATGTATGGAGCATATACTTTTTGGAACAATTTGGCATTGTCCTGTACAAAGATGGCTGACCCAGGCCAGACCTGGGTCAAACAGCATTGTTTGCTGGTTTTAACTTGCTTAGGGCGTCAGGGGAGTGGGGTTTGCCCCATAACACAATGCGAGTTGAGATAACGGCAGGAAGAAATTAATCAATACAGCATAATCTCTGCCACTGAAAGCATCTGAATTGTCTTGATTCAGCAAACCCCAACAATGTTGTTCTCTAATCTGTTAAAAACAGCACCAAAGATAATTTGCACTATTATTTTACCCAGGTCAGTTCATAAGCTATGTACCTAGATTGGAGCGGGTGTTGGACCGGTCAATTAAGGCCTTTTTGCCCGGATTGTTGAGTATGGACCGCTTAGCCAGAGAGATGTCTGCTGTGACCCGTGTAATAGTGATTCTAGAACAGAAAAGAGACAAAGTGACAGCAGCTTTTGCACAGTTATGGATATTTTTATTCTATTGTTATTCTATTGTTGTCATCAAACAATGCTAAAGAACTAAATCAGAACTTACCTGCCTTCAAATCGATGTTTTAAAAAGTCAAATAGTGCTTTTTGCATCATATCTGTGACCTAGGGAAAAGAAAAAAAATGGATTTGATTGCAGATCCCCCTCAATTCAGATTCAACACAGAGTACACAAATGCTGTTTGTGTACACAAATGCTAACAGCATTTTAGTTTCATTGTAAGTGAAAGATGAGTCATTAAAAGCTCTGACCAGTCACAGAGAGGGTGATGCAGCCTTACCTCTAAGCCCTTCAGCGATGGCCCCATCAGAACCACAGGACGCATGGTAGGCACTACGTCGTACATAGCCACCTGCTCCCCCTGCACCCCACAGGAAAGAAGGACAACACCAATTGAACTTGAGAAATCTGATGGGATGCTATGCATGTCTGACTGTGAGCTGAGCAGCCGAGGGAAACAATATTTAGATGGTCACTGAACTTGTCAGCTGAGAAAAGTTGTCCACAGCTGAAAGCTTTGTGGTCCATCAATCAACAGCCAATCAGACGTCTGCATTTGGGATTTTAGCCTCATGAACACGAGGTAAGCATGGATGGAATTTGTGATGTCTTTGCTCTTTTGCTTTATTCATGCTTTTTGTGTTGCTTACGGAAATTCTGGGACATTAAAAGTTTTCAGTGACTTACCGGTTTCTTTTTCACCTGCTGATTAGCTGCGTACAGAGAGGGAGGGTAGAGTTATCGAATGTGAACTCATAATTTACAAAAAAAAAAAAAAAAATCATTTTAAATATGAGTATGAACTAACCTTGTGAGGGAGGGGTATATTTTTTTGAGTTCATGTCTTGAGCTGCTTGAGCTGCTGCTTTGCTGAAATGAAACAGAAATGTCTTGATAGGTGAACAGGCTTACATGTGTCTCACAGTACAAACAGTCAGAAAGAACAAAACAATTCTGATAGTCACCAATACCTAAGAAGCAGAGTTTGTCTGGGTGATTTTATTGTCTGTTGCTGGCAGCCATGGTGAAAGTACAGGATTATAGCATTATAGCATTACAGCAATATGTTTATATAATACAATCTCCCTTCAAAAGAACTTGTGTCTTGCAGTGATTCATAGATTTGTTTTTGGTGCAGCCAAAGATGCTTTCTATATATTCCATGTGTCACATATTTTCCTCCAAACACGCTAGCTCCTTGGTTTTTCTCTCTTTGGTAAGTCTGAGTCTAAACCTTGGCAAAATGTTGTAGAGTACAGCAGACAGTTCAGTTTACTTTAGTTTATTATTAACTTGAAAGTGGATCAGCCATCAAGTGCAAGGCATCTGTGACATGTAACTTTTTTTTTAAACTGCCAGCCAGTCAAAGTCACAGACTTGGAGGCCAGGTTAGCTGAGAATATTGCAAAGCCTTACAATAGCTCATACAATTTAAAGAATGCATGCAAACAGACAGATGTCACTTTCATGTCATTCACAGTATAGAATGTAAGATGCCACCGTCTCAGCAGTCAGTCATAGTTACTCTACCTGGTGCAACTGCCTGCAACTGATTTGCAGTGTTTCACCGACAGATGTGCATTTGATTTCATTCACAGCAGTGAATCTCCTTTGGTGGCAGACTGATCAGAGTCAATGCAGCTTATTGACTAAGCAGAGCGAGTGATTCTTTGTGTGATATGCAGGAAATCTCCTATACGACAATAACTCGGAATTACTTTTCATTTTGAATGCATTCCTTTTAGAAGTTGTACAACCAACTACAAGTGTGCACATCATTTGTGGGCATCCTATATGAAATTAAATTTGACTGGGATTTCCTGCCTGAAGAGTGAGGCTAAATTCAGATCCTTGATTAAATCACTTGTTCAGACTCAGTTGTTTATATGTAGTGATCACATATTGATTGTCCTTGACCTCACTTTTTATGTGTTGTTTCATGTACTGCAAAAATCCGCATATTAACAAGTAATTTAGTCTTATAGTTAAAAGTTAATTGTGTTTTTCTCTAAACAAGTCAAATATATCTGCCAGTGGGATGAAATAATCCCACTTACTTCCAATGCAGTTTCACTTGTTTCAGGGATTTTTTATGGGAGCAAGTATCAATATGTTGAAACAAGGCAGAATACGACAGATCAGCCCAATAGCATCAAGAAAATGACTCTTGATTCAACACAATTCTAGGAAAAAATGATTAGCATTGAAACAAGGGAATTATCTCATCCACAGGCAGTATAAAACCACAAGACTGAATATAGGACTAAATAACTTATTTAAATAGATTTTTTGCCATTGTGTTTCCTTTTTATTTTCATGCCTTGCATTACTCTCCACAAGCTTATCTTTTCAAGAACTGCCCCACGTCAAATTTGTCACTGATTCGACCCTCACTCAAATACCTTTCTAAAAAAGTCCTTGTTTCTCTTTAGCCCTTATTGAAGACTGTCAGGTAGATGCCTAAAATGTAATCTAATCCTCTGTAAGTCATTTTGTGATGGTGATTCTGAAAGGACTGTACAAACAGAGATTATTTTTATTATCATTACAAGATAACACAGCACAGTGCTTGTGCAGTGGGGTGCAACCATATTATATTGAAACTTGTGGAAGGAGCAGCGTACATACTTGGCTAAGGCCTTGGCAGCTTTCCTGGCCTGCACCTCTCTTCTGATGAGGATGGTTTCCAGGTTGACTGGACTGGGGATGAAGCCCACCACACCATCCTCCTTCACCGGTCGGCCAATCCACCACTCATTGTTAAATTTCTGGAGGGAGAAAAACAAAAAGGCGGAAGTGTTTGTCACTTTAATGCTTAATTCAAGGCTGTCGTTTTGGTTACTTGAATGATAGTCATGGGTATACTGCATTTTTTTCATATCATCACTATAACCTAGGGGTTTGAAGCTTTGGATTAAGAATTTTGACTAAACAACTATTTTTTTTTTCTTTTCTGGAACATTTCAATATGACTCAAGCTCAAACACCACAATTTAACTGTGATTCAGTACTTTTAGTCAAAATTTTACATTCTTTAAAGCTACTTTAAGCAATATTACATGCATTTTTTTTATGTTACAGTGAAATGACCCCTTGCAATGTGAGAGTCATCACTGTGGGTCTTCTGTCCACCTTACAAATTACAGCCAGCCTGTGCCTATTCCCTGGTTTGATCCAAATTTCAGATCAGTTATTCGAGTGCTTTTGCTGCTTCAATCAGCACTGTGGCAACAGAAAAAACATTCAAAGCAGCTTAACTTGTAGCCTGAAAGTCAGCAGCTTCACCACATTTTCAAATTGGAGGTCAGAGACAAAATAATCCAAGTAATCCAATGACAACCTTCATTTACGCATTTTTTTCGCCTTAACTCAATTTTTTTTTTTTTTTTTTTTTTACAAGCCATCTACCATGAACCTGGAAGCAGGACTGACTCTGTGTGTTTTTGAAGTGGAGTTTGAGCTCTCAACATCCTCTAGTGGTCAGAAATAGCTTAATGTAGCTTTAAGCAGTAAAACTGTCCTTTCCTTATCTTATTTTATCTCATCCAAGCATCATAATTACTACATAACTTAAATCATTTCTTTCATGCTTTTATCCAAAGTGCCCTACACTGTCTTGTCAGTGTCAGTGCCATGCTCTACCCAAAGTGACAGAACCGTCATCTGCCACAGTCATTATCAGCATCACTCATCAGTATCATCTCCTCCTTCCTTTTCCATGCCCTCCTCATCATCATTGCAACCATCATCATGTTGTGTATGGGCTACCTTCAACCTGTCCTGGATCAGTCAGGTGCAGGGCTCATCAGCTAAGTATTTGGAATGACTCCACCTAAATCTAATGCAGTGATGCCTGTGTGTCTGTCTCTAACCTCTTTCACATGCAGGAAGTCTCTGGCCTCGAAAGTGACAGCCTGGCCTGGCACGGGGACGTTGTCGTCGTCTGCTGGCGTGTAGGAGAAGTTGCAACGCACGGCAAACGCCACAGGCTTGTACTGGGGACAGAGGAGAGATGTGTCTACAAAAAGACTTTGACAAACAGATATCTGGCAGTTATCACAAACCATAGATTTGTGTTGACCTCACCAAAACACATGTGAGTGGCTATATGCACATAATGTTTTGATAAATGATACATACAATTTAATATTCTTTGTTCAGCGACATTGCCACAATCCTAGCTGAAGAGAAACAGGACCTTAAGAGGTACCTGAGAGGAGGTGGGATTTGGACTGATAAGGGCATACTGTTTTTGGAAATACAAAGAAAAAAACTGTGATGTTAGAATGAACCGTGATTTTAACTGGAGTAGACAAAGAAGCAATTTTATTTGTTTAAGCTTCATTAACTAGGCACGTCACCAAAGAACAATGTTATATTTCAAAGGGCATCCTAGCAAGAGGGAAATTCACCTCTGGATGGGAAGTGGGAAGGTGATAAATGTAGAATACCAAGTAATATGCATGAAAATGAATTGCTGTTTGTCAGCTTGGTTGGGGATTGAAGTTGAGCTAGAAGGACCTGGCTACTTTTCAGAAGGGCACAAGCAAAAATCCCTCTGCACTGACCTGATAGATAACTGGATGAAGATAAGATTGTCAGCAGATTCTGAGTACTTTATATTTAAATTGATTTGAATTTATAACAAACATATATCATGATATTGCCTTGTACTTCCATGCCTTTCTCACAAATGAATAGCTATCAATCCTGTGTTACAAAACTGGAACAAATGTGAGATAACTCTAATTAAAAATATTAAAGGATAGAGGGGTTAGAGAATTAAGAAAGTGATCTGTATATTTCTAATGCTGAATTGTGTGCAGCAGTGGCATTAATATGCTGTATCTACATAGACAGATAGAAAGATACACACATATGGTGTGGCATATTCCAGCATAATTCTGCAGATATGATATGATCATGGTGTATGTGCCTCAGAGCATGCCTGTGTGCATTATGCATATTGAGCACACACGCTTTGTACGTGTGTGTGTGTGTGTGTGTGTGTGTGTTTTGCATGTGTGCACTGTATGTGTGTAGTGGTGTGCTATTTTAAGCACCACAGGGTGCCAAAACAGCTCTGCAGCTTTTTTTAACAGCTTGCAAATTGTGCAGTATGACCTTAAATCATTGATAAGGAGAGACAGTAAGATAATGCAGATAATGTGCAGCATATGGGAGGAATAAAAGAAAGATCATATTCCTCTATGAATTGGATATTCATTGCTTTTTTAGCCACATTTCCTACAAGGCCAGTTGGTCATAAATAAGTATTACGAAAGCAACGGCTGAACACCTCAGGATGAAGACAAACCAAATATTCTGCTATTTTCCTCTCCTGACAGTACAACTCCTCTTGCAAAGTATCCTTCCCAGCATGCACAGGAGCACAAAAAGTACAACAGCATCTTCTTTTATTACAGTGGCCTATGCTTCCTCGCAGCTGAGTCCCTGTTGGTGTCATAATCCTATCAGAGTCAAATGTCAGTGACGTGCCGATCAAGCTGCTAATTACTCCAGTTTGGAAAGTTTGGTGCTGTGGGAGAAGCTGTGGGGTCAGCGTGGGATGGGCCGACTGTGTTTGCCACCTTAATTACACAGCACCATTGGGAGCACATTAAATCTGTGAGGGAGGATTTAATTCAATTTTCAAAGGGACGTGCATCAGCAGACACGGCTTATAAGACAACGAGAGAGGCAGAGTTTCTTATCTAGTGCGATACCTTTATGTCTTTGTGTAATGACCTCCATGAATCACTGCCTAAAGAAAAACAAAGATAGATACCCCACCTGCTGCATGTCTGTAAGTCACATACTACACCATGATGGCCACGGAAATTCTGACAAGATGAAGTTCTCTCTTTGAGTTAGCTTTTCTTGCTGCACTGAAATAATCTCTCTGGAGTGATATAGTTAATGTCTTGGTCAGCACTGGTCAGATTCTTCATGACGTTTGTTTTCTAACTGCACAGCAACTTAAGCAACTAACAACTCAACATTTAGTAATGAGCTGCCACTGGTTCCGTTATCATTCAACACTGAGATCTGAAATTTTCTAAAGATCTTTCTGTTTTGAACATGATTTCAATGACTGCAAAATTTCACCATTGATATTGTTCAGCATGATCATTCAAGTTCTTCTTAGGGTTACAAGCTTTCAAGTCTGACTTCATCAGCTTCAGCTTCAGCTTCAGCACAGCAGCACTGGTTAGGCTATTTGAAAATGCCAAAACTGACTCCAGACCAATTCGGTGCAAGATGACAAATAATTAAGTCTTAGGTACATTCTGTGATCCCAAAAGTGATGAAATGTTGGATTTATTTTATATAAATTGCATGGGCTATTTGTAAACACTCTGGTACCCAGATAAAATGGGTAGAAATATTAAAAAAATAAAAAATATATGATTCTTTAGGCAACAAAGATTGGTTCACTATGCAACTCTAATTTTTCCCATCATGTGGCAGAGGTTTTCTCAGTTCCCATGTAGTAGAAAGTCAGATTTGAGATAGTTTTCAGTGTTTTAGTGTGCAGCAAGTAAACCCTCACATGAAGACATTCACATGAAAAGGGCATAATTTTGGCTCTCACAGCAGCTTGGCATGGAGGACAACAAGTGTATAACAAATGTGAAATGTAAGTTGCTGGACTTTTGGGAACACAATATTGAAACATGAAACTGGATTTTTAGCATGATTATGTTCATGTAACTTCATTTTCTCCAATTCAAGAGCTCTACAAGGCTTATCCAACATGTGACAGTAGTGTCTGTACAAGGTGCTTCAAGCCAGAAATTGAAAGAGGGATCGATTTCTATGGCATTTTGCTCTGTCTTAGTGTTTTTAAATCCGAAACAAACTTCAGAACATGTTTATATCCTTTCTCTGCCATCTTTGCTGTCATTGCATGCAAAATCTAATGAAGAAAAAAAGAAGTCTA
>OMLB01064004.1:21265-31905 GCA_900302555.1 Myripristis jacobus | reverse complement strand
GCTCCCACACACACACACACACACGCACACACACACACACACACACACACACACACACACACACACACACTTAAAAATTGTGGAATATTTTACCTTCTTCTTGGGTGGCATGGTGGTTCAAGTGCTCTGCAAGCGGTTAAGGAGCAGTTAAAAGTACGGTTCACCTGGCTGCAGTAAAGAAGACATGGACCCGGGTGCCATGAGATTGGCTTTCACCTGTCAAAGCATTCGAGTGGATTTATCCGAAGCAGATCTTCTGTGATTAAAAAAAAAAGAGAGCTGCGCTGTTTAAATGCGTAAAGCGCTGTTTCGCGCGTAAAGGTGAGATATTTCCAAAGTATCCGCGACGCGCAGGCAGCGCCACAGGCGACTCAAGGATGAGTGGCGTGAAGGGTTTCACTTAAGTCTGTATTGTGAGTTAGTGTAGTTACCCTTTCCCGAGCCCTAGGGGCATTAAAGGCTTATTTCTCAGGCGGCATCTGTTGCTCCACACCGCTCACTCTGACCCCAAGCGCTGAGCCACCAAACCTACTAGGTGTCCAAATCGACGGTCCCTGTGCGTGCTGAATAACGCTGAGTGTGCAAAGTGAGGAATTTCTCGTTTATGTTGGAGCTGGTCACGTCCTCTATGCGTGTGACGCCAGATTAATTTGAGCATCCAAACAACTTGCTGAGGTTTGGCTGAACAAATGGAAGCATTATGAGGGCTTGGTGCCAAATCAGCATCATGGCAGGCTTGCAGTAGCACATGGTGTATTTTTGTACTGCAAGTGCACATATAAAACTACAGGTAGGCTCACATCTGCCTGGTGGATGTTTTATTCCCCAGGATCATTTAGACAGTTCATCACACTGAGAGCATAATAATGACTTTCTCTGATCACATTAGGTCTCATTATGACACTTTTTTTTAATATCCTACCAGCCAACTCCATTATATCCCTTTGTGTGTGTGTGTGTGTATGTGTGCCTGCATGCATGTGTAACCATGTATGCATGTGTGTAGATTGACACACTAGTACATAAATAGCATTAAAGGTAAGCAATGTTTTGCGGTCCATTTGGCACCGTGGCCTGTAGCCCAGACAGCCAGGCAGGGGACAACAGCAGATGGGCAGTGTTGGGAGGTACCAAAATCTCCAGGGAGCGCTTTGGGAGCAGAGGGACACAGATGAGTGTATTATATAATGCAGAATGGAAAAATAAAATATCCAGGACTGAGGTGGCCTGGGCCAAGCAGGGTGAGACACTGTTGGGCAAGGAACTATGACCCTCTGCGGGTGAGACAGGCAACCAGCACTCACACACATGCACACACACACACAAACACACACACACACATGCACACACGCTGCCCAGCCGGGGGGCTCAAACCACTTCAGGCATGCAGCTCTCTCTCTCACACACACACAATCCACACTTTCGCACTTATGGCAGTACATGTACAGTTGTTACCTGCACCTTACTCATCATTATTTCTATTTCACTGTTTTATACTATAATAACTTGGCTTTTTTCCCTTTTTTGGCAAGTACAGTGACACAATAAAAAAAGAAAATTGTTAAAATATACAAGCAGATGGGATGTAGGAGAAATTGAAAACCCATAGAAGGATAGTTAACTGGCTCTCCACAGTGGTCAAACACTACAACTGACACATCAGATATTATAACATGTACACACTATCCAACGAACACACATTAAGACATCAAACCACCAGGGAACAGGCAACGTGGATAAAAACAATGATAATAAAAAACAAGAAGAAAAAAGATTTATGCCACATACTGAGGTGGATAACAATAAGTGTCCTTTCATATTCTTTTTAAAGGCTGGTTGTATGGACGGTGCTGTCTGGGTCGATTGAGGTACATTACAAATGGTAGGGAGTCTATAAGAAAACCTAAACTGAGAAGTACCACTGAAAGAAAGATGGCAACATATTACAACAGCCATGGACAAATTGTACAATTTGTTGAGTGTAATAATCCTATCAGGGCAAAGCCAGGGCAGATATGGACACATATTTGTCACCTTTGTTTGGGATTTTATGTCAAAATCAAGATGATGTTTTTTTGCTGACTTAAAACAAGAAGGCAAAGACATACAGTGTTACTGTGTAATGTTGCATGGCATCCCATCTATTCTATTCTATTGTTTAAGTTAAACTAAAACACAATCCCCATATTAATAAGTTAGACAGGTGGTTTACTGTACAGTGGCAAATGCAGACATGCTTCACCATGAGATCTCATTGCACAGCACTTTCTCTCCAACGTCCCTGACTGAAAACCCAAGGTCCCAACATTTAGCCTGTGACCTGGGATTGAACCAGACTCAGAGCTTTACTAAATCTGCTCCATGACACCACAAATCTCCCCCAGCAAGAGTCAGCTCATAGCCCTCAAGTGCTAAGAAATACCCAAATTGTCTGCTGCTTACTTTGACTCACGTGAAGCACAAAAGAGAAGTGGTGACATGAGGGAGTCTGATTGTTGCTGGAAGCAGCTATTCATGACGTAAATAAAGAAGTGACACTGTGATTAATCCAAATATGTTACACTAGTTATGATAAAGTGGCATGTATCCGTGACATGAGCTTAGAAGCCCTATTCATGGATCATGTACACATACAGTATCCTTACACTAACTGTTTCAAAACTGCTGGGATAAATGGTGTTATATTGTGGGCTAGTTGCAATGGACAACATCTCGGATGTCACATTTCAGATATTGATGAAATTTCAGAGAATAATGCATGTCATTGCTCCATTGTGGCTTTTTTTTCTCTTTTACATTTTTTATGACACTTCGCTCTTAGCCTACAGTTTATATTCTGTGTCTGCACACTTGTCTTGGGTAAAATATTTATTTTATGGCTGCACCATCACATCAAACAGAAAATATCCAAATGTCTCATGCATCATTTTTAAACACATTTCCCTGTAATTCAGCAGCACGTATTTGGTATCTTTGGGAATGTTAGGATCTCCACTAGAATTTTCAAGTTCTGTGGGTTTGAACAAATGCATTTGTAATGATGAACCCAAACCCCTTAGGACCAACAGAGTCAAAGAGGTCTGGTTGTCTGCATGTCATGCACAATCTCCAGGATGCCAGTGCCCAGATTTTCACAGCATGCACAGGAATGATGCATGTCACTGTGCCGTTTGAGCATTTCAAAATGCAACCTTTATAAATTAACCTTTATTTTGCTAGGATAGTCCCACTGAAATTAAAAATCTCGTTTTTTCAAGAGAGTCCTGGACTTATAAGGGGAGGGGCATCACAGCATTTGTTTAGTTGTCTGTGCATCATCCAAAATATCTTAGACACCACAGATCACATTTTGAGAAAAATTACTTGTATGATATACCCGATTGTTGTTTCCTGCCATTATCAAAATTGGACTGACATGCTTAAGGGGGGCACCACAATATTTAATTTGTTTCTATGTCACACACAGTATCTTGGACAGCAATGAATGGCATCTCTTTAACTGCTACATAGACACATGAGGTTTCATATTTTCTGCCTTTGGTTCAATTGTATCGTTTGTGAGAAATGAAATGTTTAATGTTAACTTTTTGAAATGTAATAAGGACACAAAAATTCTCAACACGGGCAATAATAGATTAGACCTTCAAATATATTGTCAGATGTGAACAGTTTTAAATGTGGACACAACATCCAGGGGAGTTAAAACAACGTGTGATAAATCAAGCGCTCCCTATATCTTTTCATTATTGTGTGTTCGACTACAACAGTATTTCCGATAAAACAACTGACGTTTTAACAGTCCAGCACATAAACAGACAGTTCTTACTGTATGATGCACACACCTGCATTATTCACAGAGCCACTAACACACAACCCCACAAAAGCACACTGTATGCCTATCTCATCTCTCTCCCCAACCCACCGCCCCCATACACACACCAGTGCACACACGTGCTCATGTGCACATGTGGTCTCACACACACATAAACACACATCTGTCCCTAAGCTTCTTACAGGCCAGTGTGTGTGTGTGTGTGTGTGTGTGTGTGTTAGAAAGCTGGGGCCAGCAGCACATGCAGGAATGGATGGCACGCACAACTCCAGGCAAAGCTCCAGACCTTGGACCCCCACTCTGCCGTCTATCAATACAGCCAGCTGGAAAACACACATCTGCTTGACCTTAAAAACAGACTCCAGAATTAATTGTCGCCAGCAGGTGGACTGAACCAAAATGTTGAATAATTTTTTCATTGTCTCTCTTGCATTGACATTAAAGTCATTCAACTGTGGTTGATCCTAATTGGAAAACTCGGCACATTTCAGCCCCTCCTGCTCTGCGCTCTCTGATTCAGGCCTAATTGGTGTTACATGACATGAGACTCTTTTTCTCTTTTGCAAAGTTTTTATTTTTTTATTATTTTTTTAATTGGCCTGGCAGCGTAGCATCATGCAGGCTGGAGAAGAGCGCCAAGGGCTTTAGGATAGCTCTGACTGCACAGCTGTTGGATAAGGGACACAGCAAAGCAGCTGCTCAAAGGAGCCATCAAAGATAATGGCCTTTTGCTTGCACAGACATGTTTTGTTAACCATCTTGTCCAATAACCTCAGTTATTAGCTCTCTGCAACCCTGAAAGGAGCAGTTTTCTATACGACATGAGCTTCCCGAGGAACTGAGCAAACAACTGTTTTGAATCAGCCTGATGCTAAACCACAGCAGACTGAAATCCCCAAACTTGTATATGAATGTAGCGCCAAAGATAACAAATTAAAGTAGATAAGGCTGACAGAAATGAAAAAAGCACACAAACTGAACTGTTGTAATCCACCCACGGCACCCAACCCCACCTTCTCTCTCCATCTCCATCCAGAGAGGCAGTACTCACCCAGGAGACATTTTTGTTCTTGGGCCCTTTTGACATGGTGTGCTGGTGGAGTGGGACCCCGCTCCTGATCCTTTCCACTCAGCGTCCTGACACACACAGAGCCCAGTCCACCTTAGCAGCAGTCGGCTGGGCATGGAGACAGGATTTTCATTTGACTTCCTCTCTCTCTACTGTTCCCTGTGCCAACAACCCTTACCAGATAAATCTTACATCTGCCTGGAACGTCGCCCTCCAATCACACCCGGCTAAACATGCTCCAAAATAGACCCAAGAAGGAGGAGGAGTGGGAGAGAGAGAGCAAGAATAAAGAAGGATAACTCCAAAAACTGCTGGCAAGTTACACCAGCGGAGGCAGAAATGGAGGGTGCAGAAAAGTTCGATCTTCCTCCTGATTCTTCTCCTTCCTTCCTCTTGTCAGTGGGTTGTCAGTCTCCCCTCTTTGGGTTCATAATGTATCTGAACCCTGTATGAATATGCGGCCAAAGATCTGGCCGATGCCCCTCCTCCATGATGCCAGGAGCTTGGCGCCAGCCAACGGCCAATCCTGCCCCCCTCCAACAGCTGGGAGACGAGAGATTTAAGAGAGATGGATGGAAAGGGAGGGAGGAATAAGGGGGTAGCAGATAGGAGAGCCAGACCAGAGATGGAGAGAGGCACACACATGAAGAGACAGAGAGATGGAGAAACGGTGAGAGAGCACCCAGCACAGATAGCAGCGACAGAGGGATGAAGGGAGAGTGAGAGAGGAAGGAGGGAGCGATGGAGTGAGTGGTGGAGGAGAGACTAGAAAGGGCCAGTCAGTGTAGGTGGAGCAGTGGAGGGCACGGCGAGGCTACACAGATCAGCAGACAAGTCACTGATCATGGGATTATATATATATATATATATAAAAGGAAAAAAATGCCCCCGTGTCAACTTGGTACATCCAACAGCACTGGGACTGAGAGAGGGAGGGAGTGTGGGGTACAGACAGAGGAATAGAGTCAGAGAGAGAGAGAGAGAGAGAGAGAGAGAGACAGAGAGAGAGAGAGAATGTGTGTTTGCCCATCAGTTTGCATTCATGTTTTGACTCTAAATCATCACTGGACTGGTGAGCTTAAGTGATTGGTCAGAGAGAGAGAGAGAGAGAGAGAGAGTGAGTGAAGCAAGGAGGGATTGAGAGAAAGAGAGACTGATGGTATTATAGTTGGATCTCACGCTTTGCCAATCCTAAATCCCAGCCTCAATTTTCACATGCTTGCTCCCCTGTGGAGGCCCAAAGTCACAAGAGAGGTTAGACACCTTGGAATATGTTGCACCCTAAGAGTTGGACAGGTTACTTTCAAAATGTCAAATGTCAGTTACAGATTAAAAATACCTGCTACCTCCACTGGATTACACAAACTCACTAGTGTCATGTGATTACTTTTGATCACCATGTTCCTTAATCCAAAAAAAATTCTAAACTAACTGCAAAGACTACTTGAGGTCGGAGACTTACTAATTTGAAACCATAAATGAATATTTCACTTATGCAAAATTATGTTAATGGATACAATCTCACAATCTAAATGACTCTTCCCTGCAATCATTGTTTATTCAAAAAATTGTAATGGATTCCATTTGTGTGTGTGTGTGTGTGTGTGTGTGTGTGTGTGAGCAGATTACTGTAACCCCATTACATTTAATCCAGTACTCCTCAACGCTTTGCACTCTAGCAAAAAAAAAAAAAAATAAGCCCATAGGTGAGCACACCTGCAGAGTCATGTGGTCAGAGTCTCATCTATGATTAAAAAAAAATCCTGTTGTCTCCAGCGAAGTGGGACACAGCAGTGTGAGATGACAACACGTCAGTACCAACCACACTTGGTTGCATGTTTAGCAAATCGACTTGATTTTGATGCAGCGTCATAATCAATGTCCATCCTTGCTCTGTATGGATCCGTGCTCCCTGCAGATTCAGTCAACTGAGGTGAGCTGTAACAGCATAAGAATTGCAACCACTGCTACAGAAAATACAAAAAAAAACCCCAAAAAATCAACAACAACCCAAAACAAAATCGGTATCAATAACAGTGTCCAAACAGAACATGCTTAGTGCTGTAGCCTGCAGTAGAAGTAAAACTGAAACCAAAATGTGGACATCAAATGGATGCAAAACTAAAAACTTCCAAAGTGCTGCCACTGAAAAGCTGGTATGAATACATCCAAATTTGTTATGGATCTGTGTCAATTAGGAGAAAATCATGACACGCCAGAATGATTATGAAGCCCTGAATGTAGCATTTTGAATATAATCATTAGATCAAACTCAGCAGGCTTTCATGGTCAAGCTGTGAGACAGAGGATGTGTTTAAACACTGTCGAGTTTCCTCCTCGTCCTCTTCTTCAACCATTACAGATCTTAGAAGCATGGGACAGGTGACAGCAGCTGAATATATCCTCCAGGAATCATATTTCAGGATAGTTAAAATTTGTCTCAGTGAACACTGAGAAAAGCAGGCAAAAAGAGCGCCTCACTGTCAACACCGATAATCTGACAAGTTAAATGTTTCCACCAGTGACGTTATCTGTTCATTTGACTGTTTAAGCTTCTCCCAGAAGTCTCTCAAACACTGATGCACGATTATCTCCAACATTCACGATCGTGCTAAATCGAGGTTCAGGTATACAGCTGGCATGTCCAGGTGTGCAGAAACAGCTGTGCCTGTTTCAGCTGGCAGGAACCTAACGTTACATCTCAGCCTTGTCAACTAGTGATGTGCGTGCAAAGCTTGTTTCAAAGCTTGTTTCTGAGGTCACCAAAGGACGCTTTAGGTAATAAAGCCACATATGTCGGGGGAAATCCTCCTAAAGAGAAGCGACACGGTGACAAGGTACTGAAATATACTGGGGTGAAACCTTGATATAAACCAGCATAAATGGTGATGGGGAGATTTATCCTTGCAGTATTTACATATGCAAAGAAATTTTGAACAATTACTTAGGGTGCAACGTTGGTTACCACCTGTTGGGGAACGGTGTCCTAAGTGCAGCTGTTTCAAGTGTTTGTGTCTTTTCTCAGGTTGCATTATGGGGCTGCATGGCCGGACCTCGGCGGAGCCTTGCCCCTCACTTTGTGGCTGAGGCGATCTGACATAACAGGCATTCTCAGCACAGCATTATGAAAACAGCAGAGACAAAACAGGGAATAGTATAAGACCGTTCTTAGAGCCAGGCAAGCACTTAAGGTAATCCAGCTCTGTCTCTGTCCCCTGCCAGCAAGGGCCAACATCACAGACTCACACCTTGAGGAGCATCTTTAAAGAAAATGTGGCTGGGAAGGCTGGGAATGTTGACTTTTAGAGGAGTTATTGATCATATACACTAAGCGGAAATTTCTTAATAAATAAACACTAGTGTGGAGCTTAGGATATGTATTGTGACAAATAAGAGATGTGTCCAAAATCATGTCCTGACAATGACTGATCCATCTGCTGTTACCTCAGAGATGACTGTGTGTAGTTGGCATCATAATGTGGTGTAGCAGAGAAATAGAGAAAAAAATACCAAACAAGCAATGCACTTGCACACCATTAGATATAATGGAATGCCAGCTTATCAATAATTTTTATTGACAAGTTTGTCTTTAATATTTGCAGACATAGTGGTTCCTTCCTTTAATGTCCGCCTGCATACACAGGGCTTTGTGACTTTGCTCGTGCTAAACTGTTGTAAGCAGTCAAAATCAATGACACAACACTGAATGTCCCCCCTGGTCCCATGACTTGATGTGTCATTGCTTTCAGCCATCCCTGGCCTTTGATTCTATAAGCCTCTTTCCTAGCTTGTTGCTGAGGTGGGCACACATACCATGCAGTACTATGTGTTAATCTGCGAGGCTCTGCACTGACAGCCTATTGAGTGTCGAGCGTTGACAGTAAGCCTATTTCCTCTAGGAATGTGGCTACGATAGGGTCTTCTGCAGTCAGCCTCGTCACACAACGCACAGCTGGGAGACTCCATACTGTCAGCTTGAACAGGGCTAAACAGAGGTGGAGGAGAGACAGAGAGAGAGAGAGAGAGAGAGGGTAGATCACTGGACAAACAAAGACACGGAGCATCACAAACAATGGGGAAAAGAGGACATGTAGAGAGCAAGGAATGGCAACAAAGGAAGAGAGGGTGGTCCAAAGAGTGAGAGGAAAAGATAGGGAAGAAAGAGGACAGATAAGAGGAGAGGAGTGAGACTGAGTCACCCTGTCCTCCCTGCTCCACCGTGTCATTGAGAGGACAGTAAAACCTGGCCCCTAATGAGATAACTGCGCCCAACGGTCCTCCCTCACTCCTCTCCTCCTTCAGACAGCCCTGCCAGGTCAGACAGTGTGAGAAAACCCTCTGTCAGATTTAGTCCTCTACCCCACACCAACAGGGTAAACTCCAACAACTCTAGCTAGATCCTAAAGGACTCCACGTTTATTAAAAGTCAACTGGTGCAAATAGTCCACAAATTGTCTACTTGTCTTCACTGATCCTGTATACATGCCTGGTAGCATCAAGCAAGGTGACTACTGCTGAAATAAACTGTTGCCTCAGGGGAAATGAAAGTGGTGCTATTACCCAGTAGTGGTTATCGGCTTTCAGGTAGTGTTTTCATGAAGTCTCTGTGTACTGGAATCGATACAATGAGCTGTTTGACAATGCCACTGTCTGTTCTGATAAACCGCAGCCCAGCTGTAGACTCGCATGCAGTTACAGCCAACAGACGGTTATTGAGTACCTTGCATGTAAACCCCAGCGAGCAAATAACAGGTTGCAAGCGTCACAGCTGCCTCAAGTACACTATAGTGTGCATGGCTGTGCCTGGTTACATACTGCAGACATGGAGTAGAATGCAAAGGATATTTGGTATTAAATGTGAATGAATTAGCATCACCACAATTGTCATTCTTAAGAATCAAAGTACGGCTGGTGACTGCACTGAATACACACTGACATGTTTAGATATGCGATTATCGGCCATGGCTTTTGGAATTGCACAGTTGTTTTTATGTTGTTGTGCTGTCTCCCCTCTCCCTCTTCTCTCCCCCTTTCTCCCTCCCTTTTCCTGCCACAAAACAACTCCACTGTTGCTATGGGATCAAAAGGACGGATGCTGCAAGTGGCGATGCTGCGATGGTCACTTACATAGGTGGACTGCACTCTCCGCCAGTGTCCCAGCCCACAGCAATACATCAAGACATCCAGGGGGTGGGAAGAGGAGGGGTCAGGCTGAAAGAGCCTCCAGTGTCGGTCTCTTCAGGCCACACGTGCACACAGGATCCTCATGGCACAGGTGATCCACCTGATTGCCAGTGATGGATTCTTGGAGAGTTCAGGAATCCTCCCTCCCTTCCTCAAAAAAAAAATTAAAAAAAAAAATCTGAGTCCTAACTCCCAAGTCCACAGGTTCTTCACAGGAGGATCACACAGGATTCAGCTGCTGATCGCTCTCATAAGTTGCGTCCTCCGATGAGTCTGTCTGAAGGAGCCTACAGCTTTCCATGCGGCGGCAGGTGATCCTGACATCAGAATCCTCACTGCATCTTCAAAGTCCTCCGCTCACTGGGGAGCCTGGATCCAATCTGTACTTATCCCAAGTCCAACGACTCTCCCCGAGACATGCACACAGCCTGGCCGTGCTGAGGAGTGTGTGTGTGCAAAGTGTGTGTGTGCTCACCTTATCTCAGCAGGGGGGAAGACTTCATCTACCATGCTATTTTATTTACAATGCCCCCTCCTCTCCTCTCCTCGCCCCTG
>OMLB01064004.1:3512-20950 GCA_900302555.1 Myripristis jacobus | reverse complement strand
GGGGGGGGGGTTTCTGTGCCTTTCTTCCCTTCTTCCTCCTCAACCTCCAGCTCTAGCTCCTCCCAGCATCCCTCTCGCTCCCTCTCCTTCTCTCTCTCTCTCCCTCACTCTCTCTCTCTCTCTCACTCTGCCACGCTCCTCCTCTATCTCAAGGGTCCTCTCATCAGGGGCGTTCCTGCTTACCTGAGTCACTCTTTTCACTACTGTAGTGACTGACTGTGTATGCACGTGTCTGTGTGTGTGTGTGTGTGTATGGAGGCTGCAGCTGAAGAATACTGCTGCTCTCTCTCTGTTGCCATGCTGGAGCAGGTAACATTCCGCTAGCGCAGGAGACACACAGGCTGAATTCAAATGCGCCTCCAGCGCCACAGATTTAAAAAGCCCCCGCCGCTATCCCTCCCCCCCTTCATCTCTCTATCTGCCCTCTCTTTTTTCCCCTATCTTGTTCTCCCTATCTCGGTCTGCTCTCTCTCCTTCTGTCATTTCTCCCTTTGTGTCATTTCTCCTCTCTTTCTCTTCCTCTCTCTCTGTCTCTTTCTCTGTCTCTTTCTCTCTCTCTCTCTCTCGTTTTTCATGTTTTCTTGTGAGTGGGCTGAAGAGGCTCTGTGGACAATTCTATTCCCTTTCTCTTCAATATGCTGACTGTGAAGTTAAAACTGAATGAATTAATGCAAAGCTTCTCTCAGCATGTGTGTGAGGCACATTCGGTGACAAGAAAGCCTCTGCTTCAGAGAACTCTTCATTTGCAACGTGGATCTTACAGGCAGAGATAAAGAGGGATATATGCAGGCTGGTGCCGGTTGGAAGTATTTATTTTTCCTTTGATCATGTGGAACATGAAGTCTGTCACTGAATGCACTTCCAGCCTACTTATATGAAGTGCTGTAAAAATGGGCACAGTACCCCTAGCTGCACTAATGCTTTCTTGAAGATTATAGTATGAATCATTAAGGAGTAGAGGGATGATCATGGCTGTGGGGAAATGAAGGGAGGTTAATTTTAGTTTCTATTAGCACTTTCACACCAGTTGATGAAAGCAGGCAAACTCTGGTGCCTCATTTAGCCACAAGAGAATCACAGATGAGTTACTCAATAAACTCTGTCTGGTGTCCTATCATTTGCTGTGTCTGTATCATTAATAATGTCTTCTACAAGTTGCTCTGCTCAGTGTGGCAATGCACTTCAAATGTATATAAACTTCTGTTTGGAATTCACTCGATTTATCAACATGGGTGTAGAAGAGGGTTTGTCGCTATTTTTCAATTTCTTTCATTTTTTCTACTTGGGAGAGACAGCAGGTGCTAGTTTGGCAATTCCCTTACTCCTTTTGTCCTGCAGCACTGGCTCATCCATCAGTAGGACAAAGACCAAGTGCTCCATGGGGTATAATTCTGTCAGACTTGTCCTGGTGCAGGACTGCAGATTATACACAAGCATCTCTCTGTGGTGTCACTGTGGCATCGTCCATTGATACACACTCACACACCAAGGTCAGACTCCAATGAGTTATATGGCCATGGTATCACATAAACCACCATGGTGCCTGTGCCACAGGCAAAAGATTAGGATGAGGTGCAATTTTGCCATAGCCAAGGACAAAGCATGGAATTAGGCGTGACAAGAAAGAAAGAAAGTGTATTTATCCACTGGCTGGGAATATTGCAAATATATGCTGAAGAAGAATAGTGCAAGTGACATTTTTAGTGTTGGTGTGTGCCTGCCAGAATTAATACCAAATGTATTGTGTATTCTAGGTAGGTCTTAATTTTCAGTATTATTGGCACACAGAAGCCTGTATTTTTCAAATGATGGGAAAAATGATTTTATATAATTTTGTCTAATGAACCCAACATAATGGTCCAAGCCTGCACTGTTAAGTGAAAGTAATGGGTCAGTTCAGTATTCAGTATCAGTTACTTAACGTTTCATGCTATGTAACTGTAGCAGCATTAAGAAAATGCTACAAGTGCTGAGCTTCAGATCTCAGGTCCACTTTTTGAAATTCCTTGTGTTTTAATGTAAGTTACGGCAGGTCTTGCTCCAAGGTATAGTTAATCACACTGACATTAGGGGCCATGTCTAAACAATGTCGCTGGAAAGCCATTTCAGGAAACTTCACAGTGACACGACCTATCAAGCACAAGAGCTAATTTAATCAACATGAATTAAAAATGCATACCACTGAATAGAAAAGAGGGACATTTATTTAATACAGCTTGAGTTTGCTTGATGCAGTTCAGTCTGTTTCCAAATACAGTGGAGAGAAAAAGATTCTGCTGACAAGAACTTTACTCACTTAAAATTTCTCAAACATGGTTACATGTTTTTTCACTAATATACATAAAAGTACAGTTTTTAGCATTTGCTTAGAGTCAAAATGTCTCAGTATTGCCTATACCCATTTATCTTACCCCCTTGTCTGCACTGCTTTAATTCTGTCTGGCAATTAATCTTTTTTTTTTTTTTTTGGGTTGTTTTTTCAAAATTGAAAAAAATTGAGAATCCACATTGGAGTGTCCGGTGTCCTGTGATGCTCAACAACTCTGGAATAGGCAAAGTACCCTCACACCTGAATATTTCCACAATCTTTAACAGTAGGTTTTATGCATGGTCACATTCACCTTCCTTGCAGCTGTTTCCTCAGTGAAGCTTTGCAGTTTCCACTGCAAAGTTCAAACTTTGATTCATTTGTAAACAAGGCTTATACCCAGTCCTCATCAGTGAAATTTTGGTGTCATTTGACCCCTGCTTAATGTTTCGATAATCTTTGTTGCTGAAGATGTGGTTTGGAAAGTGCTACTCTCCAATTAAGGCTGTAGTTTTCCACTCATCTTGTGACCTTACTTTTACTAACTGGAACAGTGTGCTCTTTGTTCGGCTGGCTTTGTATCTTGGATGAAGTTGCTGTTCTGATTCAAAAAGATCTCAGCTTCATGTGCTGGTCAGATGGCGTGCTCATCTTAGGTTTGCCTGGATTTGTTTTGGATAAAAATGACTCAGTTTGTGAAAATCTCTCCAAAATCTCTTTTGAAAACTTTCAGCATAGCTTTAATTGGGGACTGGGATCGTTTTTAGCACTTAGCACTCTAACCCAACTGGAAAATATTTCTTCATGTAAAGTCTTTGTTCAGAGTTACAGCACTAGCAGTAGCACCAAAAATGCACAGGTGACTATATTAATCTGGTCAGTATCTGGTACTGTCTATGAGAAGTATAGATATTTAAATATTTGAATGACATGAATACATAAATTTGAGAAAACCTAGATAAACTTGGTTGCATACAAGCATTTCTCAAAAGTCTTTGCATTTTTTTTTTCGTCTGTTCTGCAAATTGTATATTGGAATAAGAAGCACCAAATGAGTACTACATTAGTTTTTGATGAATGATGAACACAAAGAGGTCTTGGTAATGAGCTCAGACTTTTGGACCCCACTATGTACAGCACATTTAAATAAAGATTCCTTCATCACTGCTTTATATTATGCTACAGACATGGTAAAGATAAAGGAAACTGAAAAAGGAGCAGAAAGACAAAATCAGGTATCAATAAATACTATCAGATTCAAGTGTGTCATAAAAACAAAGAACAAAAAACAAACATTTGGCTTACTGTGTACTTCAACAGAAGTATCTTGTTTGGTTTTAAATGTTGAATCATTTCAGTTTGTAATTTGGATGAACTGGGTTTCAGTTATTCTGTTGCCAGTTGCTCTTCCTGCTAGACATAATCACACCAACTGTTCAACCATCCGCAATCAAAGAGAATCGTCTGATCAACAACAGAAGATGCTGCTCGTCCTCAGAACATGCTCTCCCTTCTGAATATCCTCAGCTTGGCCAGGAATGTGAAGTAGACAAAAGTCAGGCAGACCAGTAGATTTTTCAGCAGGTACAACACAGGCGTTACATAACCAAACACAACAATCAGGGCTATTCGAATGATGAAAAAAGGAAAATCCTGCAGAGCAAATCCTGCAAAAGATAACAATGGGCTCTGAGGCATGATGACCAGCCTAAAAGTAGACAGGAAGGCTAATATGTAGATGGGGAACACCCAGCCTGAGTAGAAGACTGATGGCTCTCCTGACACTCTCACAATCTCCACAGTGTCCAGCCAAAACAGGAAGCTATCCACGACAACCTCTGCCCTTCCATCCCTGGCCCACAGGAAGCGGAGTGGGCCTGAGAGGGACTGGGGGCGTGAAGGTGAGGAGTACAGGTAGGCAGTTCTGGGTGCTCGTGAGGTGACTGTCGAGTGGCTGGGCGATCCGTCCATGTCCTGCCATCTCCCAGTGGTGCTGCCATTCCTGGCCTCCGGCAAGCCTTGGGTCGACCCGTTTTGGCCCCTGTCAGGATACAGCTGGCCTGATACAGTAGTCACCTGTTCTAGGTGGGTAAGGATGGGGCCCGGCAAGTCAAGGTCAGCATCCAGGCTGTCTGCTGGAAATGACAAGAGCACACAGTGCACAGATTGGCTCTGCTGCAGACACTTTGGTTTTCTCGAAGCATATCTGTGACCACTGTCAGTCTGAACACCATTTCCCCATCTTTTTCCATCACATGCATTAATTCTGACCTTTATCCCCAAACCCAAAAGCATCCAGAGCATGTCTTCCTTCATACAACCTTGGTGGATGCTTCAGCACTTCCTTGCTTATCAATATGTTGAAAAATACATACTCTTGATCAGGGTGCAAACTACAAGGGAGCCAGGATGAACTCAGCTCCCCTTAATAAGACATGAGCTCTCTTAAAGATTCCCTCTCAGAGTTCCTCTCAATCTTTAAGAGAGGGCTAAAAACCCAGCTCTTTAGTAAATACCTTCTCACCTAATGGATTGTGTAATCCTCTATATAATAAAAAAAAATCTGCCTCTATGCTTTCTTCCTCCCTCTGTGCACTTTATGCACTCTATACATTACCTCCTTGCGCTGCCTTGTAGCACCTCTGTCCTTTGGACCAGAACCAGAGCTTTATGGCACTTGATGTCATTGTTCTCTCCTGAATAGATCTTTGCTTGTAGTGTATAAAAGTCTTATATGTAGCCTAAGTCACTTTGGATAAAAACATCTGCCAAATGTGAATTGTAATTGAATTGTAATTGTAAAGACATGATTTGGGAAATGTTCTTTAAAATATGAATTGACAATATGAAGGATTTTCTTCCATATAAAATTCTGAGGTGGCCGCCTTTCTTAAATTTCATGCCCCAGCATGACTAAACACATTATTTTTGTGTTCTTACTAATAACCACCATTCTGTATGCAGGCCTTCAACAATATAAAATGTCACAATTTTCATTGTGCAAATGATCCAACTGCTTAGACCTACATAAGCCTAAATTCAGTCTTTTTCCTTGGGCACAACTGAGTTGCTAGAGGAATACTACAAAGATATTACAGGCGACCATGTGCATGTGCACATTGCTTCAAGCGTGCATCCACTTCCAAAAAACAAACAAACAAATAAGTAAACATATCCCTTGAAAGCCATGGTATAGTTCACAAACTGCTCTTGGTGTGCCCCACAACTGAAGACTGCTAAAGGGACAGTGAATTGGTCTCTGTCTGTCCATTAGTGTTCTTTCTCAGCGTCTACCGGACCATTTTGGTTGAAACTTGGGAAAATGATGGATATTGATACTGGGGTCCGGCAAGCTGAATATAAACCTGACTGGCCAACAGTGACACCACCAAGCCAAAAGGGCCCCATGTTTCACACTAAATATCTCGGACAGTGCTGGGTCAAAACTGATGAACCTTTGGGATAAGATGCATTTCACACTGATATCCAGTATCTACAAAATTAAACTGATTGCCCCGCCACAGAGCCACCATCAGGCCAAAAAGGCCTCCTTCAAGCAGCAGTGTCTTAGACACCACTGGACTGACTTTGATGCACTGTGATGGAGATGATGTCGCTTTATGCTGAGATGTCACACAGAAATAAGATTAACTGTCCACAAAGCAAAACTGAATGACCCACCACAGTGCCACTGAAAAGTCCCCACACTTCAAGCCTCAAGTCTAAGACACCACACATCACACACACACACACACACACACACACAAACACCCAGGGTGACTTGCACTAATGGTGGGAGTCATCATGGTCACTGCTGAGTAATTTAGTCGTGGCCATTACAGGACTGTATTGGAGAGCTGCATCCAGGCAGTCAAGATGATAGCAGCTCTTTAGTAAAACACTTGATGGAATTTGGGTTAGAATCAGTCAGTATGAAAGAAAATCATAGGGAAAAATGGTCCTTGTTCACAATGGCTGAAGTGGTTGAAGTTATGATTAAGACCACCTGCTGCATTAGTCTATGACAGCAGTATGAGTATATCAGTCCCTTTAAAACATTTAAATTGATGTGACTGAAGGGACAATCAAGTCAAAACCATCAAGTCAAACCATGAACCCTAATCCTAACTGCACTGGACTCATGCAAACTAAAACACTTACAAATACTGATCACATACACTTGAAAGTAATTTGTGCCACCTATTAGTGATGCCTTACACTGTCCAGTGAGCCTGCATGGGCGAATCCTCTCTATGATATCCACACAGATGAGAGAGAAGAGAACCAAGGAGACAGGCAGCTCAGTGAAGTGGTCAAGCTTGTGTCCTCTATCCATCTGTACCTGTGAAGGGTAACGTCAAAAATCAAACAGAAAAAAGAGAAAGAAAATTTGATCTGACACTTTGATATTATAAAAGATGAAGCAGGAGGAAATGAATTTGAAATTCCTCATTACAGCATTTGGTTGGTTTGAAAAAGACAAGTGAACACATTCCAAATTTTATGAACTCATCCAATTTTATTACCCCTGTCATAAAACACATTGAGACATCACTGAATGCCCTTAACAAAATATTTAAAAATACTGGATGTGTAAACATGTCTTACAAAATTTATAGCCAAGTCTCAGTGGTTAAACATTCTTACTTATGGTTTTGAGAGTGTAAGAATAACATATGAAATAGCACACTTACATAGTGTAATTGCTGTGTTATACTTGTCCCCAAGGTTCATGGCATTAAGCTTTGGGTTAATGACCAACCTGTTTTGCTCACGCTCGGTTGCTGAATACCATAAGCTCATCCAGCGCAGTCTTGTGACAGGGGGCAAATTTCCAAAGCATTTTGAATCTCATAAGGAATGTCCTCCTCAGTGCAATTTGTTGTGAACATGGAAAACATCATTGGGAGGGAACTTGCCCACTAACGCATTGAGTTCTTTGTAAATGTGTAAGAAACTAAACTCAAGAGAGTGAGAAGAAACTTTTGAGAAGTGATCATTTTCTTTTTTCTGTGGTGCAATGTGCCGTGTCAGCCGCCGCTCAGTGAATAATTATAGTGCTCTACAAACGCATTCTCTCACACAAGGGGTCGTAAAATGAGATTGTGCCACACAAATGGACTGTTTACAACAAATATGCCTCTTGGAGGACCCCACTGGAGCATGACAGAGAACATAATGTCAACAGATGCTTTTCAGTGACAAGAACAATCAGTCTTGATGACATTACCTTGGAGCTGGATATCAAAATAGCAAAGCACGGTAATGTACACAGAATGAGATAGGCCAGCGCGGTGGGTCTCCTGCAAAACAAACAGGTTCTCAGCTCACATCTGAATGTCTGTTCTGATCGGTAATTGTGTTCTCATTAAGAAGCCTGTCATTCCTAAAGACAAAGATCTGATCCTGTTCACATTGTATTTTGCGAAGCACTGTACTCTGAATTTCATAATTTTTTGTCACCATTTTTCTCCATGTTGTGATCTGATGTCATTTAAATTCTATTATCTAATCTGATCGTGTCTTTGCCCTCTCAATGTTGATTGCTTTGCTTTAGGAGACATTTTATCAGCCTCTTGGTGTTATTTATCTTACCATCATATATACATATTTATTTATTAGTTTACCTCCATGTGTTATCACTGCAAATGACTCAACTAAACTAACAGCTCCACTCACCACTGTGTGATTTCGGTGATGAACCTGCGTTGCCTCAGGATCGCGTATTTGAGAGGAACCCACACCAGCAGGGTCACAGAGGTCACATAGGCGATGGAGGCTGCCACCACTAGCCAGTAGGCCGTCAGATCCATACCTCTCACGTCATCCATGAGGCTGGCAAATCTCTCCATGACCACAAAGACTGGCACGCTGAGGGCCGCAAACTGCAGCACCTCGTACAGGATGAGCTTGATGGTCTTCCCTGAGGGCATGCTCCCTTAACGTCGCGGGTTTGAACCCTGTTGATTGACTGGTCTGAGATGAGGGCAGAAGACGTTCACAAGCATCTCCCACAAAGGAGACAATAGTGCCTCGGTTGGACTCTGCACACTGACATTGCTTACTCTGCACTGGAGGCCGTATCCGTTTATTGCTGAGGTAATGAGGTGGTCATGCTCGCCTTTTTATGGGCTCACAAAAAACAGCACTCCCATCTCATAACTTCAAGGAGAAAATTATATTGAGCCTATTGCTGAATTATACACTACCAAGTTGTGCATAAGCGGTGATTTGATCACTCTGAGACCCATGTCTGCTTTAACAGGTCAGTATTACTGTTAAATGAGCAGAATAACTGATTAAGAACAAATGCGAAATAGTATTTAACATATTACTCTGCTTAGTTGGTCTTTCGTCAAAGAAATAAGAATTAGTAAGTGGTGGTAAAGTCAAGTTAATACACAATTCTAAATACAGCTCTAATTCTCAGAGCATGTAGAAAATAACTTGCTTATCAACAAGTGCTAAACCAAACAGTCTTACCTTTTACTAGAGCCTTGAATCTAGATTTGTTGAATCTCTGAACATCATTTGATCTCCATCTAGTGGCAAGGCAGAGAAGACAACAACAAAAATCGGCTGCTGATCAGTGAAGTCCCTGTGTAACAGAAAATGACTTTTTTTTTCTTCTAACATTGGTCTAAGAAATTAAACAATGAAAGGCAGACACAAAATAAGCAAAACAAGCACATAACATTCTGTACATTTGGCCTGGTTTTATTGTGAATACCAATTCATAAGTATGGTTAAAAGAGTACATACAAACAGCAGGGTACAATTTTAGACAGAACCTTTACAATAACGATGTTTGTTTCAAACATAAAAACAGGCAGCATGTCATTCCTGTACAATAAAGTTACATCAGGGCTGCAGTCCGACGCTGTCCTGTGGTGCAAAAAGGTGGTGCAATTGTGATGAACTGGCTCATGGTCCCGTGGTTCCAGAATAGCTGCTACTTTGATACTTTCTGCCCTCTTTGATCCAACACATAGCTAATACTGGATGATTACAGGGTTTAGTTGAAGGCAACAACCACATACCCAGTCAGAACTCTGAAACTCCAACTTAAATGTCTAAATTGGGTTGCAGAGTGCAGAATGGCCACTGGTTTGCAATTTTACAATTATCAAGCATGGAGGGGTGTTTTGTATTAAGGCGGTGCGAGCACAGCAAGGAGTAGCACAATTGAGGGATAATTTCTCAAAGAAACTGGAATGACAATTCTTTAGTCAGATCCACATACAAATTTGCTGTTCAATTATAAATCAATTCAAATTTGAAAACGACTTAATTTTGCTTCTTTAAACAGAATGAGGTACACATCAGCACTCCACATTACACATCAACAGAAAACTGCAACCTAAAAGTTGATTTTTGCTGCTTCAATATTTGAGAACACTCAAAAACTTTCAACGTAAATGAGCCAATGACAATCCAGAAAAAAACAAGAGTGTAAGAATGTGCTTTTATCAAACAACATTTTCTGATGTATAGACAGGGTGCATTGACAAGATATGGGAAGCAAACTATGATGCCAATATGAAGCTACCTGGAAATCAGCCTGGAAATTTGAAACTTTGGGAGAGACTGGGAGACAGATGTTTAAAAACCTGAATACACTGTACAGGATTACAGTAACCTCATCTCAGTTCTGTTTCAGGTATAATTTGTTTCAACGTTGGACGAGATTGATAAAGGAAAGTTTGAAATGCATGGGTGAGATTTTTCACATTACAATTTGACCCTACAATACAATAAGCAGCTCCTGGATATAGCTTGTATCAAACACAGAGAACTCTCCACTTCTCATGTGAGCAACTTAAATATACAACTAAGTTAGGCAGAATATCACATATTCCTCTTTTCTCTCATTACATACTCACATCATGTACTGCTTTAAAATAGCATAACAATAATCAAAATATAAATTAAAATGCACTACAAAAAAACATAGTATCCTTTTTTCAACACTGACTAAAGAGATGCTTTAAAGACATTGGGGAATTCAGAGAGTTCACCCTTTAGTAGCCGAGTCTGTGGTATGAGTCTGTTAGTACAGCTCCTGAGCAGGAGCGCTAACCCTAAGGATCCAGAACCGCTCATTTTAAAAAGGAGGACTCTGCAGTATGACATGGTAAGTCAACCAGTGTAAACAAAAAAAGCCCACAAACAAGATAATGCACTCATGCCAAGTACTGTTCCATCTCATTGGCCTGATCTTGTTGGTTTTTGGCAGGTGGGCATTGTTTCACTTTGCACTCTTTGGCTTTTACACTGTTGACCCCTCTATTCGCCATTAACATCATGACAGCAGAGTTCACCTTTAAGGCTGAGCAAAACTCAAAACGGAACTGTGCTAACATACAGCCCACCATGAGGTCTTCATGTGGCTTCAATACTAGTTCAGTAGAGTATATATACAAGGTCATGTGCATGCTTGAATTCTTCATGTTTCTTTTCCCTCCAAAAAAGTGTCTTCAGTTTTCAGTACTTCTAAAAGATGACAACACACACAGAATGTAGTAGCCTAACATTTTCAGCATTGCTAAAAGTAGTGTCCTTTTTTCTGATAAAAAAAAAAGAAAGAAAGGTAAATGTAACTCAACACCCCTTTCTTTGTGATGTGGGATTAGAGAAGCAGTTGCTAAAGTGGGTGGGATGGCTGTGACATGTTACAAATTTTTTCTCATGTTAGTGTGTGTGAATGAAAATGAATGATCATATATTGCTGAGGCTGCGTGAGCTGATAGTTGCAGCTGAGTGTGTATGTGTGCGTATGCACTTGACTTTGTGTGTGTGAATGTGTGTGTTTGTAAGCTGCTTTACACTTGTCCATAACTGTTGTATAACTGTACCTCGGGTACAGTGCTTGTATGACTGTGGAGTGCATGAATGCCTATATGCTTATCACACTGGGTCAAATAGTATTTGCAAATACATTCTGTGGTTCTTTTTAGTTTAATCAGGCTACACTTGCTGCCTCAGACCGATTTCTAAATCATCCTCTCATAGTGGGATAATTGTCTAAACTGGATTTTGTTCACAAGGCTATCGCACGTTAAAAGCCAGATTTGGAAGTTATCAAGTTTAAACTGTGATCAAACTCTTATAAAAATCCAACTGAATGCAATTAAGCCACAGTACGCAAATAAGCTGTGTGATGACATGGAAGGAAAGACTGGGGAAAATAAACGTAATGCTGACACATTTAAATAAACTGAGCTTAGGGAGTGCACATAAAGACCATTTCAGGCCAAGTGTGGACTCACAAGATATCTCATTCAATCCAATCTCAATTATCAAACTCAGAAGCGTACCCGTACACTTAAATACTAGGTGGATGGGAACTGTCTGATAGAGCTCTACAGTATCTGCCAGATATTTCAAAGTTCAGTTCAGTATACTTTTATGTGACTGACACTATCTGAAATTTTCTGATGCAATAAATCCCACCTAGTCTGGTGCTCTGATGACGATAAAAGAGATGCAAACAAGTATTTACAGCTACTATTTGAGCCAGGACTGGTGTGTGTGTGTCTGTGCATGAAAGGATACAGTGAGCTCTGGGGGTCCTATAGCAGTGCTTTCTCTGAATAGGGGGCCTGTTGGGTTTCTGGGGGTGGTATGCTCTGGCCAGAGGGGGCACTGTAGTTTGGTGTCTGGGTCATGCCTGCGGGGTTGGTGCCTGGGGCTGGGCCGGGGGCGCTGGCTGGGTTCTGGTAGGACTGGACGTCTGCCGGTGCCATGTTGCCTGGAGCTGTGCTATAGACTGGCGGTTGGCTCATGTACATATGAACATCACTGTGGAAGACGGTAAAGCAACCTTAATTACCAAAAAGCTTGTATTACGTAATTACTGATTGCGGTTGCATCAGTGTAATTACAAACACGTCAACTATGACCATGACATCCCCTACGACTGGCACAACTGGGTGTAATTTTGTTTATTTCTTTTTTGTATGTGTGATGTGTGACAACTGAGACACTGCTGCTTGAAGCTTGGGGACTTTCTGGCTTGTTAGTGGCACAGTAGTGGACCAGTTAGTTTTATTTCATAAATGTTGCATCACAATGTAAAAAATGCATCACTCCTAGATTCACAAATTTGACCCACCAGTGCCTGAGATGTTGAGCGTGAAGCTTATTGCCATGTTGGCCTGCTGGTGGGACAATCAGATTTATATTCAACATGCCATTCCCCCTAGTTTTGTCCAAAATAGGTCAGCAGAGGCTCAGAAACTGCATGACAGACGGACAGATGGACAGAGAGAGCCCAATCCATAATCCATTGACAGATCTCTGATCATGGGGTCAATTAAGACTGTATCAATTACTTACTTTACTGATTAAGAATCACCTCTGTCATTATCAGTGAACCTTATGTGACAAAGGAAACAGAATGTGTTTCAAATCAAACACTAGAACACAAAGTCTGACTCAAAAAAAATGAATGAAAAAGACTTTTTAGGACTATGTTTCTGTTTTTATCTTAATATGTTTATGCTTTTGTTTTCCTCTTTATTAAATAGTTTATAGTGGCAAATGACAGTATAAGTGGCAGAGAAAGTAGGATGACAACATGGAAAGTTCTTTAACATGCTTCAGGATGCAAAGATCTCCTTAATTAGAATTGGAGGCCTAGTAATGTTGAGATTAACTTTCTGTTTTCTGCTCACCTGGGGGCAGGCTGGCCGGGCATGGGGGTGCCAGCTTGAAGCTGCTCCATGGGAACAGCGTAACCCTGCACCCCTGTGCCACTCATGGCATACGAACCCGCTGCAGGCTGACCAGGGTAGACCTGTGGACACCCAATAGACATACACATGCAAAAAAGCACACAAAGTGTTGCAGTGATCTCTATAAAGAAAAAATAAAGAATCAACAGGATCTGCCTTTTCCAACATGGCATTGAACATGGTTTAATCTAAGACAATCTCATAAAGAACCCTTGAACATACTGTTGACACATTCTGCATGGTTAATGAAACAAAAAGAACTATGTGAGTTAGACAAGAAGATAACTCTCGCAGACCTGCTATTAAGGGGCTCCGCCAATGAACCTGATTTCATATTGACAAAGGACTCCTTGGAACCATGGACTTCAAATAATAAAGATCAAGAAGTTCAAAGAACACAACCTTGATTGCCAAGATAGACATGTCTTCCCATGGCTGAACAAATCAAGACACATGGGTGAGAAACCTCTCTACACTTTTGGATCTAGCATTGCTAAGCTTCCATCAGATTAAGATTGTGATTTTTTTTTGTTTTGTTTGGGGTTTTTTTTAAGAATGAAGAGATGTCTCTATCAGCCAAAAGCAATCCATCTTAGTATTGACTGTCAAGGTACACAAGACCCCTGCTGCAGAGGCAAATAATGCATGGGTATCACAATGATACCAAACCAGGCACCATCGATGGAACCAGAACTATTCTTCAATCGCACAGACTACTCATGAAGTTTTGATATTGTTTTCCACAGCAACAGAACTAGTCTACCCTGAATGTGGCATCTCTGACCCCAAGATTTTTTTTCTTTCTCCAAGCTGCCAGAACCCTGAGAAGCTATCCAATCTGACTGGTCAGAAAAGGCAAAGCAGAGGGACAAGCAACTTGTGCAATCAAGCGTGCAGGAAGACATGTGCAATCATGTCTTCCTGAATCACTGCATTCGTAGTGATTTCATATTTACTAAACACAACTGAATTTCTCAGTACACTTAACTGCCTGTGACATGCTGACCGTACCTGTTGACCTGCGTTGGCAGGTTGCTGCATGTAGTACTGCTGGCTCTGCAGCTTGGCGTACATGGCGTAGACTGGATCTTCATTCATCAGCTTGGCGTATAGAGACAGGGCCTCCATCACCTTCACGTTCAGCTCTGACAGCTCTGAGTGCTTCCTGATATGAAACATACACATTCATAGCAATAGTGAGATTCCTTCCATTAAATACTGCACGATGGCTTGGATTTTGGAGGTGTTTATGTTGGTTATGTAGAAACTGTATCGTTCTCTATTGGCAAAACAGTGCAAACTGATGTAATGACTGCACAATGTACCTGTCTATATCCTCCAGCTTCTGGTCAATGAGAGGTCCCATCTGGTTGCAGGCACCTGAGAAAGACAAATTCTGTTATGTGGCATCTTTCATGCAAGTCATCACTATGCAATTTTATTCCACCTTTCTGAATAATTAAGAATGAAAAATATATCAAACCTGGTCCTGTGGGCTGATTTGGTTTGTTTAACTCTCATTCACATAAAACGTAACTTAAGCTCAAAGCCAAATCTGTGAATAGCCTGATCTCTACAGGTATAACGTAGGGTGCCTGGTCTTTGGTGGCCAGTGATGTCACCATCTGGGTGGAGACACCACCTGTCACCAAACAGCAGATACCCTACTTTTTAACATTAGAGGTCTAGCGTTTGGTTTGGTTAATCTTTAAACTGAGACTCATGTTGCCTCTGAATTCCTTGCCCATATGAGAATTGATAGAGCTCAAATCAAAGCTAAATCAGCTTACCTTCCAACTGTAGTAACTCGACTGCGTCTGACTGGTTGTCTGTGGGATCTGCACTCTGGATCATCTGCAGTAGCTGGTCCATCTTCTCCTGAAAGGTTTTAATAATGTTCATATAGCTGGTGCTCTCTGTGAGGAAGGAGCTCATTCACAACATGCTATATATGAATTAAAAAAAAAATTAATTCACAGTAATTCATCACTTCCTCTTACTGAAATACAGACGATCTTGACAATCATTACTTTATCATTGCATCACTGTCATCTGAGGACTAAAAAAAAAAAAATATATATATATATATATATATATATATAATTTGCTTTAAAATTTTGCTGTCAATCACTAAGAAATCTCATTTTGGAACATCATTTATTAATGCAAGACTGACAATGGACCTCATTCACCAACCATTCTTAAGAAATTTGTTCTTAAAACCTACTTACATAGTTTTCCCGAAGAGTGTGACACTGACCACTGTTTATTATTCAGGATTTGTTCTTTAGTAAGAACAGAATCTACACACACTCAAGAGCACACTTACTCTTTTCTTCAATTTTTCATTTGTATAATATTATAGGATTTAAATTACACTCATATTTAGATAATTCATATTTATTAACAATTATTTTCATTATTTTACAAAACTTTATCTATTAAAATAATAATAAACACTACACTACAGTATTTTTTTGGCCTAAGATGTGAGTTCAAACCATGTTTCTCCAGATACATAATGAGTAACAGCATCCCATGCATCATTTTTTTCGGTTATTTTATATTCATTTTTCATTCATTAATATGTTTCTGTACAGTGTTCACTTCCTGCAGCAGGACCTCCACTTCAGATTTACTGTACTACTTCTTCTTCTTCTTCGTCTTCGTCTTCGTCTTCGTCTTCCACACTCTTTAGATTGTTGTTTGGCCACTTCTGATCATGATCATTGTGTGAGTACACAGCCCTGCAGTCTCATGCCCTTCTATGGGGACTGGTGGCGTGTTTAACTATGCTGATTAGAATCAACTGGCACTGCTTTTGATTTACAAGGACTTACAAGAGAGCAGGTGCAAATGATTCTGCAGTTTAAGAACACATCATGAATCTCATGTAGACTTTTCTTAGGACCTTGATCAAGAACAAAACTTAGAAAGATATTGATGAATGAGGCCTAATGTTATGAAGCTGAACAAGCTCAGCTGTGAACTATAGTCAGCTCATTACCTCATCTATATATACAGGCTCTGGCTCAGGCTCTATGGTCTCCACCTGGATGTCCTCACTGAACTGCACTGACTTCTTCTCAGTCTTCACTGTGGGGTAAAAGGAAGTGTAAGAAAGGCAGCAAGAAACAACACAACTGTAGAGAAGTGTACAACACAACGTAGAGGGAAGACCTGATGCAGTCAAGTATGGTTGGCCAGAAGCATAAACATTTGTTGTGATTTACAGCAGGTGATCCATTTATTCCTGTCAGTCTATGTGACCAGTACCCTGCTTGTGTTGTTCTGTATACTGTTTCACTAGCGGCATTTCAGAGATAAAAGTATTTGCCAGAGTGGGATCAATAAAGCAATATGGCTAATGGACTAAATGGGCTATCTAAGAAGAGGAGAGTACATAAGTGAATGGAGGAAATATGTGGTTGACTATGTGTATACTCACTCATCTCAGGCTCTGCAGTGAGGTCAGCAGTGACAAAGTTAGACGGGAACAACCCCACTCCCTGGTATGTTTCCCCCTTCCACCAGTTGGGGTCACTGCAACCAAAAAATAGGACACACTTAGACGTGAAAGGAAACTGTAATAAATCCTCTACCAACTGGATAAGTGCTGCTAAGGAAACTATTCAAAATATATTGGAAAAAAATGATAAAATGCCTGATGTTCAGTTTAAAAATGAGCCAATTTTTCATGATTCCTGAAAATGTCATTTTAGACATAAAAGATTTCCATCTAACAGTGATGAAAAACAGAGGGTAAGGCTGCTCATCATATAGGATGTGTAATAATGTGATTTTTTCTTTTCACTTGCCACTATCGACAAGCAGGAGAGGTCAAGGTCAACTACAGAACACACTCTGAGCTAGAAGGGGCAGCAGATTGAATATTTGCCAGCACAAGGGATGAGAACCTGAGTTTCCTTAAAGGACGGTCAGTCCAGTCAGTACACCACCATACAGCCCTGAACCCTCTCAGCTACTTGACAAATCCTTGTATGGCGTATGTGTTTTGTCTATTTATTTAAAAGTTCACCTGTCATCCAGGATCGTGATGATTTCTCCTGACTTGAAGGTGAGCTCATTATCTTCAGCAGCTTCAAAGTCATAGATGGCACGGACTTTCCTGCCGTCAGACTTGTGTGAGGAAAGCAAGCTGGAGGCGCTGGGGTAAAGGCTTGACAGAGAAGTCTGGGGCTGCTGACGTTGCTCTTTCAATGACAACTCAATGGCTGCAAACAAACAGAGATATGTATGTGTCTTTAAAAGCCCTTTAATCTTGAATCTGAATTTGGCATAAATTGCCATTGGATTATAGGGATGTAAATAAAGAACAAATTTTAACTGTGTGCGTGTCTTTTGAGGAAAATATCAAATGCTTCTACAATGAA